>WNGS01011056.1:64931-94560 GCA_020271785.1 Procambarus virginalis
TACACACACTACGGGGCCTGACAACTGAGTAGACAGCGCTAACGACTCATAATCCTAGCGTCCGTGTTCGATCCCCCGGTGATGGCAAAAACGAAACTGGGCAGTTTCTATCACCCTGATGCCCTTGTTGCCTAGCAGTAAATAGGTACCTGGGAGTTAAACAGCTGTTACGGGCTGCTTCCTGTGTGTGTGTATGTGTGTTTGTGTGTCTGTCTATTCAATGAGGCCACATGCTAGAGGCTATAGCAATCCTCAGATTTTTTAAAATTTATTTATTATTATATTGCTAAGGCTTATTTTTACCAAATTAAAGAGGAAATGGTCTGAGGTAGTTAACAGACATAGGATGTTCAGTGTAGACCTTAGTTAAAGGATTTTGGAATAATTATTAATTATTCCCACCTCTCCTTCCCCCTTTCTCCCCATTGATTCAATTAAGGTTAATTGTGAATTATTGTTGGAGATGGCGGAAGACTTTTTTGTAATCAGAAAAAATTATTTCCTTAAATTAAACACATAAAGTAGTTTAATTTTGGTTCTATTGGTCCTATTTTTGTGAGAGTGAAGAGGTGCGAAGCCGGTTTGGAGGAGTGGGGGGGGGGAATTTAGAGGTGGGATAAACAGGGAGAACAGAGAAAGAGGTGTAGGTGAGGTGATAGAGGGATGACGAGGGAGTGAAGGAGGAACTGGCGGAGGTGGGAGAGAGTGTGAAGTAGGTAGGAGGACGATGGGAAGGGCTAGTGGTGGAAGGGAGGACTATGGGAAGGGTAAGAAGGGAAAAAGAGTGAAGGAAGGGAAGGACTAGCAGCGGGAGGGAGGGATGGAAAACAGTAAGAAGGGCGAGAGTGAGAAGCGGTGGAAGGAGTGAGAACGAAGGGAAAGAACTGCGGCGAAGGGCAGATGATGGGGTAGGCGGGATGGGAAGGGCAGAAGGAGGGAGGATGAGCAGGGGTTACGAGAGGATGGAAAAAAGAAGGAGCCCGTACGAGAAGAGGGAGTTTGGGAGTACGATAGGAGAGGGAGTGGGGAGGATGTAGATCGATTAATGGTTAGATAGATGAGTAGATGGATAGATGGAAAGAGGAGTAGATGGATAAATAGATTGATAGATGAGTAAAATGATAAATGGATAGATTAATGGAAAATATGTTGGTTGGATCGACGGATACAAAGATAGATAGATAGATAGATAGATAGATAGATAGATAGATAGATAGATAGATAGATAGATAGATAGATAGATAGATAGATAGATAGATAGATAGATACAAATAGATATAGATAGGTATATGGATGGATACATTGATTGCTAAATATATACATTGACGGATAAACTGATCCATAGATGAATTGATGGATGGAAAGACAGATGAGTAGATGGATTGATAAACAGCTAGTTGAGTAGATGGACGGATACATGGTTAGATAGATGTATATAATGATAAATTGTTGGTTTAATGGGAAGATAGATTGATGGATTGACAATTATAAATAGATAGAGGTCTACATTGATGGATACATTTGTGCTAGGTGAACAGGTGAATCAGGTTAAAGAATATCTGCCGATTTCCTCTTGCATCAACCGGGATTCGAACAGGGACCATTAGGATTACAACCAATGAACTCTCTCCGTTTAGACGGTATGCTACTAGATCGTATTTGTGTGTGTGTGTGTGTGTGTGTGTGTGTGTGTGTGTGTGTGTGTGTGTGTGTGTGTGTGTGTGTGTGTGTGTGTGTGTGTGTGTGTGTGTGTGTGTGTGTGTGTGTGTGTGTGTGTGTGTGTGTGTGTGTGTGTGTGTGTTTGTGTGTGTGTGTGATAGTGAGATATAAATGTAGTAGATAAAAAAGAATAAATTACATTTGTAAGAAAGGCGGGGTCCAAGAGCTAATAACTCGATTTTTCAGACACAAATAGTAAATCAAAGGAGTAAATACACACACACACACACGCACACATTAGTTGATAAAGTACTGTTTTGTGTGCATATCCATGTGTACTATTGTCAGGAGCGACAGACAAGTGCAGCTATGTGTGTCTATGTGTATATATGTGTGTTTTTTTAGATATATACAAGAGTTGTTACATTCCTGTACAGCAACTAGTACACTTAGCGTTTCGGGCAGGTACCTGGAATACGATCCCCGCCGCGAAAAATCGTTGTTACAACCAAGTACTCATTTTACTTTTGAGTTAAACAGAGGCTACAGTTAAGGATTTGGGCCCAGTAAATCCTCCCCGGCCAGCATACGAACCCATGACAAAGCGCTCGCGGAACGCCAGGCGAGTGTCTTACCACTACACCATGGAGACTGGTTTATTGTAAAAGGAACATATTAGTGAATTTTTTTATGTAAATTGATTGACACATGTACGTGTACGCGTATTTAGTGTTACTGTAATTTATAATTTTAGCGTGTGTACGTTTGAATGACATAGTAAACCATCATTGTCACATTTTTTGTTACATGTTTACTATTGTCAGGAGCGACAGACAAGTGCAGCTATGTGTGTCTATGTGTACCTGCACTTGGACTTACACGTGTACGGTAATTATCTATATGTGTTCGTTTGAATTACATAGTATACCATCAATGTCCCATTTTTTGTTACTATTTTGCTGTTCACTCTCGTTCTCTCTGACTCCCGAGGACCAATTGTGCTCATGTGTGTTTATTAAAGGAAAATAATCATATATTGTTTACTAAATAACTTGTAAATATTTTACAAAGAAACATTTTCAAAGAATAGGTAATCTTGAAGTAAGTATTTATTTTTCTAACATACAAGTCAATCACACACTACCTGCCATCAGTCAGGAACACTTTTGTTACTATCTCTTCAAAGTTTCTTTTGCATAAATATCTTATCTTAACAAATTCAATCGTTAAAATCATAACTGGCAACCTCCCGCCCCCGCCCTCCCCACACGTCCAAGGCCACCAACTGACTAACCCTACACCAACCCCCCAACTCAGGAAGCATCATTCCTTTCCCTTAACCTCTTCCAAATTATGTTTTTGACGAATACACACACTACGGGGCCTGACAACTGAGTAGACAGCGCTAACGACTCATAATCCTAGCGTCCGTGTTCGATCCCCCGGTGATGGCAAAAACGAAACTGGGCAGTTTCTATCACCCTGATGCCCTTGTTGCCTAGCAGTAAATAGGTACCTGGGAGTTAAACAGCTGTTACGGGCTGCTTCCTGTGTGTGTGTATGTGTGTTTGTGTGTCTGTCTATTCAATGAGGCCACATGCTAGAGGCTATAGCAATCCTCAGATTTTTTAAAATTTATTTATTATTATATTGCTAAGGCTTATTTTTACCAAATTAAAGAGGAAATGGTCTGAGGTAGTTAACAGACATAGGATGTTCAGTGTAGACCTTAGTTAAAGGATTTTGGAATAATTATTAATTATTCCCACCTCTCCTTCCCCCTTTCTCCCCATTGATTCAATTAAGGTTAATTGTGAATTATTGTTGGAGATGGCGGAAGACTTTTTTGTAATCAGAAAAAATTATTTCCTTAAATTAAACACATAAAGTAGTTTAATTTTGGTTCTATTGGTCCTAATTTTTGTGAGAGTGAAGAGGTGCGAAGCCGGTTTGGAGGAGTGGGGGGGGGGGAATTTAGAGGTGGGATAAACAGGGAGAACAGAGAAAGAGGTGTAGGTGAGGTGATAGAGGGATGACGAGGGAGTGAAGGAGGAACTGGCGGAGGTGGGAGAGAGTGTGAAGTAGGTAGGAGGACGATGGGAAGGGCTAGTGGTGGAAGGGAGGACTATGGGAAGGGTAAGAAGGGAAAAAGAGTGAAGGAAGGGAAGGACTAGCAGCGGGAGGGAGGGATGGAAAACAGTAAGAAGGGCGAGAGTGAGAAGCGGTGGAAGGAGTGAGAACGAAGGGAAAGAACTGCGGCGAAGGGCAGATGATGGGGTAGGCGGGATGGGAAGGGCAGAAGGAGGGAGGATGAGCAGGGGTTACGAGAGGATGGAAAAAAGAAGGAGCCCGTACGAGAAGAGGGAGTTTGGGAGTACGATAGGAGAGGGAGTGGGGAGGATGTAGATCGATTAATGGTTAGATAGATGAGTAGATGGATAGATGGAAAGAGGAGTAGATGGATAAATAGATTGATAGATGAGTAAAATGATAAATGGATAGATTAATGGAAAATATGTTGGTTGGATCGACGGATACAAATAGATAGATAGATAGATAGATAGATAGATAGATAGATAGATAGATAGATAGATAGATAGATAGATAGATAGATAGATAGATAGATAGATAGATACAAATAGATATAGATAGGTATATGGATGGATACATTGATTGCTAAATATATACATTGACGGATAAACTGATCCATAGATGAATTGATGGATGGAAAGACAGATGAGTAGATGGATTGATAAACAGCTAGTTGAGTAGATGGACGGATACATGGTTAGATAGATGTATATAATGATAAATTGTTGGTTTAATGGGAAGATAGATTGATGGATTGACAATTATAAATAGATAGAGGTCTACATTGATGGATACATTTGTGCTAGGTGAACAGGTGAATCAGGTTAAAGAATATCTGCCGATTTCCTCTTGCATCAACCGGGATTCGAACAGGGACCATTAGGATTACAACCAATGAACTCTCTCCGTTTAGACGGTATGCTACTAGATCGTATTTGTGTGTGTGTGTGTGTGTGTGTGTGTGTGTGTGTGTGTGTGTGTGTGTGTGTGTGTGTGTGTGTGTGTGTGTGTGTGTGTGTGTGTGTGTGTGTGTGTGTGTGTGTGTGTGTGTGTGTGTGTGTGTGTGTGTGTGTGTGTGTGTGTTTGTGTGTGTGTGTGATAGTGAGATATAAATGTAGTAGATAAAAAAGAATAAATTACATTTGTAAGAAAGGCGGGGTCCAAGAGCTAATAACTCGATTTTTCAGACACAAATAGTAAATCAAAGGAGTAAATACACACACACACACACGCACACATTAGTTGATAAAGTACTGTTTTGTGTGCATATCCATGTGTACTATTGTCAGGAGCGACAGACAATGTGCAGCTATGTGTGTCATGTGTATATATGTGTGTTTTTTTAGATATATACAAGAGTTGTTACATTCCTGTACAGCAACTAGTACACTTAGCGTTTCGGGCAGGTACCTGGAATACGATCCCCGCCGCGAAAAATCGTTGTTACAACTAAGTACTCATTTTACTTTTGAGTTAAACAGAGGCTACAGTTAAGGATTTGGGCCCAGTAAATCCTCCCCGGCCAGCATACGAACCCATGACAAAGCGCTCGCGGAACGCCAGGCGAGTGTCTTACCACTACACCATGGAGACTGGTTTATTGTAAAAGGAACATATTAGTGAATTTTTTTATGTAAATTGATTGACACATGTACGTGTACGCGTATTTAGTGTTACTGTAATTTATAATTTTAGCGTGTGTACGTTTGAATGACATAGTAAACCATCATTGTCACATTTTTTGTTACATGTTTACTATTGTCAGGAGCGACAGACAAGTGCAGCTATGTGTGTCTATGTGTACCTGCACTTGGACTTACACGTGTACGGTAATTATCTATATGTGTTCGTTTGAATTACTTAGTATACCATCAATGTCCCATTTTTTGTTACTATTTTGCTGTTCACTCTCGTTCTCTCTGACTCCCGAGGACCAATTGTGCTCATGTGTGTTTATTAAAGGAAAATAATCATATATTGTTTACTAAATAACTTGTAAATATTTTACAAAGAAACATTTTCAAAGAATAGGTAATCTTGAAGTAAGTATTTATTTTTCTAACATACAAGTCAATCACACACTACCTGCCATCAGTCAGGAACACTTTTGTTACTATCTCTTCAAAGTTTCTTTTGCATAAATATCTTATCTTAACAAATTCAATCGTTAAAATCATAACTGGCAACCTCCCGCCCCCGCCCTCCCCACACGTCCAAGGCCACCAACTGACTAACCCTACACCAACCCCCCAACTCAGGAAGCATCATTCCTTTCCCTTAACCTCTTCCAAATTATGTTTTTGACGAATACACACACTACGGGGCCTGACAACTGAGTAGACAGCGCTAACGACTCATAATCCTAGCGTCCGTGTTCGATCCCCCGGTGATGGCAAAAACGAAACTGGGCAGTTTCTATCACCCTGATGCCCTTGTTGCCTAGCAGTAAATAGGTACCTGGGAGTTAAACAGCTGTTACGGGCTGCTTCCTGTGTGTGTGTATGTGTGTTTGTGTGTCTGTCTATTCAATGAGGCCACATGCTAGAGGCTATAGCAATCCTCAGATTTTTTAAAATTTATTTATTATTATATTGCTAAGGCTTATTTTTACCAAATTAAAGAGGAAATGGTCTGAGGTAGTTAACAGACATAGGATGTTCAGTGTAGACCTTAGTTAAAGGATTTTGGAATAATTATTAATTATTCCCACCTCTCCTTCCCCCTTTCTCCCCATTGATTCAATTAAGGTTAATTGTGAATTATTGTTGGAGATGGCGGAAGACTTTTTTGTAATCAGAAAAAATTATTTCCTTAAATTAAACACATAAAGTAGTTTAATTTTGGTTCTATTGGTCCTATTTTTTGTGAGAGTGAAGAGGTGCGAAGCCGGTTTGGAGGAGTGGGGGGGGGGGGAATTTAGAGGTGGGATAAACAGGGAGAACAGAGAAAGAGGTGTAGGTGAGGTGATAGAGGGATGACGAGGGAGTGAAGGAGGAACTGGCGGAGGTGGGAGAGAGTGTGAAGTAGGTAGGAGGACGATGGGAAGGGCTAGTGGTGGAAGGGAGGACTATGGGAAGGGTAAGAAGGGAAAAAGAGTGAAGGAAGGGAAGGACTAGCAGCGGGAGGGAGGGATGGAAAACAGTAAGAAGGGCGAGAGTGAGAAGCGGTGGAAGGAGTGAGAACGAAGGGAAAGAACTGCGGCGAAGGGCAGATGATGGGGTAGGCGGGATGGGAAGGGCAGAAGGAGGGAGGATGAGCAGGGGTTACGAGAGGATGGAAAAAAGAAGGAGCCCGTACGAGAAGAGGGAGTTTGGGAGTACGATAGGAGAGGGAGTGGGGAGGATGTAGATCGATTAATGGTTAGATAGATGAGTAGATGGATAGATGGAAAGAGGAGTAGATGGATAAATAGATTGATAGATGAGTAAAATGATAAATGGATAGATTAATGGAAAATATGTTGGTTGGATCGACGGATACAAATAGATAGATAGATAGATAGATAGATAGATAGATAGATAGATAGATAGATAGATAGATAGATAGATAGATAGATAGATAGATAGATAGATAGATAGATACAAATAGATATAGATAGGTATATGGATGGATACATTGATTGCTAAATATATACATTGACGGATAAACTGATCCATAGATGAATTTATGGATGGAAAGACAGATGAGTAGATGGATTGATAAACAGCTAGTTGAGTAGATGGACGGATACATGGTTAGATAGATGTATATAATGATAAATTGTTGGTTTAATGGGAAGATAGATTGATGGATTGACAATTATAAATAGATAGAGGTCTACATTGATGGATACATTTGTGCTAGGTGAACAGGTGAATCAGGTTAAAGAATATCTGCCGATTTCCTCTTGCATCAACCGGGATTCGAACAGGGACCATTAGGATTACAACCAATGAACTCTCTCCGTTTAGACGGTATGCTACTAGATCGTATTTGTGTGTGTGTGTGTGTGTGTGTGTGTGTGTGTGTGTGTGTGTGTGTGTGTGTGTGTGTGTGTGTGTGTGTGTGTGTGTGTGTGTGTGTGTGTGTGTGTGTGTGTGTGTGTGTGTGTGTGTGTGTGTGTGTGTGTGTGTGTGTGTGTGTGTGTGTGTGTGTGTGATAGTGAGATATAAATGTAGTAGATAAAAAAGAATAAATTACATTTGTAAGAAAGGCGGGGTCCAAGAGCTAATAACTCGATTTTTCAGACACAAATAGTAAATCAAAGGAGTAAATACACACACACACACACGCACACATTAGTTGATAAAGTACTGTTTTGTGTGCATATCCATGTGTACTATTTTCAGGAGCGACAGACAAGTGCAGCTATGTGTGTCTATGTGTTTATATGTGTGTTTTTTTTAGATATATACAAGAGTTGTTACATTCCTGTACAGCAACTAGTACACTTAGCGTTTCGGACAGGTACCTGGAATACGATCCCCGCCGCGAAAAATCGTTGTTACAACTAAGTACTCATTTTACTTTTGAGTTAAACAGAGGCTACAGTTAAGGATTTGGGCCCAGTAAATCCTCCCCGGCCAGCATACGAACCCATGACAAAGCGCTCGCGGAACGCCAGGCGAGTGTCTTACCACTACACCATGGAGACTGGTTTATTGTAAAAGGAACATATTAGTGAATTTTTTTATGTAAATTGATTGACACATGTACGTGTACGCGTATTTAGTGTTACTGTAATTTATAATTTTAGCGTGTGTACGTTTGAATGACATAGTAAACCATCATTGTCACATTTTTTGTTACATGTTTACTATTGTCAGGAGCGACAGACAAGTGCAGCTATGTGTGTCTATGTGTACCTGCACTTGGACTTACACGTGTACGGTAATTATCTATATGTGTTCGTTTGAATTACTTAGTATACCATCAATGTCCCATTTTTTGTTACTATTTTGCTGTTCACTCTCGTTCTCTCTGACTCCCGAGGACCAATTGTGCTCATGTGTGTTTATTAAAGGAAAATAATCATATATTGTTTACTAAATAACTTGTAAATATTTTACAAAGAAACATTTTCAAAGAATAGGTAATCTTGAAGTAAGTATTTATTTTTCTAACATACAAGTCAATCACACACTACCTGCCATCAGTCAGGAACACTTTTGTTACTATCTCTTCAAAGTTTCTTTTGCATAAATATCTTATCTTAACAAATTCAATCGTTAAAATCATAACTGGCAACCTCCCGCCCCCGCCCTCCCCACACGTCCAAGGCCACCAACTGACTAACCCTACACCAACCCCCCAACTCAGGAAGCATCATTCCTTTCCCTTAACCTCTTCCAAATTATGTTTTTGACGAATACACACACTACGGGGCCTGACAACTGAGTAGACAGCGCTAACGACTCATAATCCTAGCGTCCGTGTTCGATCCCCCGGTGATGGCAAAAACGAAACTGGGCAGTTTCTATCACCCTGATGCCCTTGTTGCCTAGCAGTAAATAGGTACCTGGGAGTTAAACAGCTGTTACGGGCTGCTTCCTGTGTGTGTGTATGTGTGTTTGTGTGTCTGTCTATTCAATGAGGCCACATGCTAGAGGCTATAGCAATCCTCAGATTTTTTAAATTTATTTATTATTATATTGCTAAGGCTTATTTTTACCAAATTAAAGAGGAAATGTCTGAGGTAGTTAACAGACATAGGATGTTCAGTGTAGACCTTAGTTAAAGGATTTTGGAATAATTATTAATTATTCCCACCTCTCCTTCCCCCTTTCTCCCCATTGATTCAATTAAGGTTAATTGTGAATTATTGTTGGAGATGGCGGAAGACTTTTTTGTAATCAGAAAAAATTATTTCCTTAAATTAAACACATAAAGTAGTTTAATTTTGGTTCTATTGGTCCTATTTTTTGTGAGAGTGAAGAGGTGCGAAGCCGGTTGGAGGAGTGGGGGGGGGGGAATTTAGAGGTGGGATAAACAGGGAGAACAGAGAAAGAGGTGTAGGTGAGGTGATAGAGGGATGACGAGGAGTGAAGGAGGAACTGGCGGAGGTGGGAGAGAGTGTGAAGTAGGTAGGAGGACGATGGGAAGGGCTAGTGGTGGAAGGGAGGACTATGGGAAGGGTAAGAAGGGAAAAAGAGTGAAGGAAGGGAAGGACTAGCAGCGGGAGGGAGGGATGGAAAACAGTAAGAAGGGCGAGAGTGAGAAGCGGTGGAAGGAGTGAGAACGAAGGGAAAGAACTGCGGCGAAGGGCAGATGATGGGGTAGGCGGGATGGGAAGGGCAGAAGGAGGGAGGATGAGCAGGGGTTACGAGAGGATGGAAAAAAGAAGGAGCCGTACGAGAAGAGGGAGTTTGGGAGTACGATAGGAGAGGGAGTGGGGAGGATGTAGATCGATTAATGGTTAGATAGATGAGTAGATGGATAGATGGAAAGAGGAGTAGATGGATAAATAGATTGATAGATGAGTAAATAAAATGGATTAATGGATATGTTGGTTGGATCGACGGATAAACAAATAGAGATAGATAGATAGATAGATAGATAGATAGATAGATAGATAGATAGATAGATAGATAGATAGATAGATAGATAGATAGATACAAATAGATATAGATAGGTATATGGATGGATACATTGATTGCTAAATATATACATTGACGGATAAACTGATCCATAGATGAATTGATGGATGGAAAGACAGATGAGTAGATGGATTGATAAACAGCTAGTTGAGTAGATGGACGGATACATGGTTAGATAGATGTATATAATGATAAATTGTTGGTTTAATGGGAAGATAGATTGATGGATTGACAATTATAAATAGATAGAGGTTACATTGATGGATACATTTGTGCTAGGTGAACAGGTGAATCATCAGGTTAAAGAATATCTGCCGATTTCCTCTTGCATCAACCGGGATTCGAACAGGGACCATTAGGATTACAACCAATGAACTCTCTCCGTTTAGACGGTATGCTACTAGATCGTATTTGTGTGTGTGTGTGTGTGTGTGTGTGTGTGTGTGTGTGTGTTGTGTGTGTGTGTGTGTGTGTGTGTGGTGTGTGTGTGGTGTGTTGGGTGTGTGTGTGTGTTGTGTGTGTGTGTGTGTGTTGTGTGTGTGTGTGTGTTGGTGTGTGTGTGTGGTGTGTGTTTGTGTGTGTGTGTGTGTGTGTGTGTGATAGTGAGATATAAATGTAGTAGATAAAAAAGAATAAATTACATTTGTAAGAAAGGCGGGGTCCAAGAGCTAATAACTCGATTTTTCAGACACAAATAGTAAATCAAAGGAGTAAATACACACACACACACACGCACACATTAGTTGATAAAGTACTGTTTTGTGTGCATATCCATGTGTACTATGTCAGGAGCGACAGACAAGTGCAGCTATGGGTGTTATGTGTATATATGTGTGTTTTTTTTTAGATATATACAAGAGTTGTTACATTCCTGTACAGCAACTAGTACACGTAGCGTTTCGGGCAGGTACCTGGAATACGATCCCCGCCGCGAAAAATCGTTGTTACAACCAAGTACTCATTTTACTTTTGAGTTAAACAGAGGCTACAGTTAAGGATTTGGGCCCAGTAAATCCTCCCCGGCCAGCATACGAACCCATGACAAAGCGCTCGCGGAACGCCAGGCGAGTGTCTTACCACTACACCATGGAGACTGGTTTATTGCAAAAGGAACATATTAGTGAATTTTTTATGTAAATTGATTGACACATGTACGTGTACGCGTATTTAGTGTTACTGTAATTTATAATTTTAGCGTGTGTACGTTTGAATGACATAGTAAACCATCATTGTCACATTTTTTGGTACATGTTACTATTGTCAAGAGCGACAGACAAGTGCAGCTATGTGTGTCTATGTGTACCTGCAATTGGACTTACACGTGTACGGTAATTATCTATATGTGTTCGTTTGAATTACATAGTATACCATCAATGTCCCATTTTTGTTACTATTTTGCTGTTCACTCTCGTTCTCTCTGACTCCCGAGGACCAATTGTGCTCATGTGTGTTTATAAAGGAAAATAATCATATATTGTTTACTAAATAACTTGTAAATTTTACAAAGAAACATTTTCAAAGAATAGGTAATCTTGAAGTAAGTATTTATTTTCTAACATACAAGTCAATCACACACTACCTGCCATCAGTCAGGAACACTTTTGTTACTATCTCTTCAAAGTTTCTTTTGCATAAATATCTTATCTTAACAAATTCAATCGTTAAAATCATAACTGGCAACCCCCGCCCCCGCCCTCCCCACACGTCCAAGGCCACCAACTGACTAACCCTACACCAACCCCCCAACTCAGGAAGCATCATTCCTTTCCCTTAACCTCTTCCAATTATGTTTTTGACGAATACACACACTACGGGGCCTGACAACTGAGTAGACAGCGCTAACGACTCATAATCCTAGCGTCCGTGTTCGATCCCCCGGTGATGGCAAAACGAAAACTGGGCAGTTTCTATCACCCTGATGCCTTGTTGCCTAGCAGTAAATAGGTACCTGGGAGTTAAACAGCTGTTACGGGCTGCTTCCTGTGTGTGTGTATGTGTGTTTGTGTGTCTGTCTATTCAATGAGGCCACATGCTAGAGGCTATGCAATCCTCGATTTTTAAATTTATTTATTATTATATTGCTAAGGCTTATTTTTAACCAAATTAAAGAGGAAATGGTCTGAGGTAGTTAACAGACATAGGATGTTCAGTGTAGACCTTAGTTAAAGGATTTTGGAATAATTATTTAATTTTCCCACCTCTCCTTCCCCCTTTCTCCCCTTGATTCAATTAAGTTAATTGTGAATTATTGTTGGAGATGGCGGAAGACTTTTNGCAGCTATGGTGTGTCTATGTGTACCTGGAATTGGACGACATGTTTAAGGTATTTATATGTGTGTTTTTTTTTAGATATATACAAGAGTTGTTACATTCCTGTACAGCAACTATTACACTTAGCGTTTCGGGCAGGTACCTGGAATACGATCCCCGCCGCGAAAAATCGTTGTTACAACTAAGTACTCATTTTACTTTTGAGTTAAACAGAGGCTACAGTTAAGGATTTGGGCCCAGTAAATCCTCCCCGGCCAGCATACGAACCCATGACAAAGCGCTCGCGGAACGCCAGGCGAGTGTCTTACCACTACACCATGGAGACTGGTTTATTGCAAAAGGAACATATTAGTGAATTTTTTTATGTAAATTGATTGACACATGTACGTGTACGCGTATTTAGTGTTACTGTAATTTATAATTTTAGCGTGTGTACGTTTGAATGACATAGTAAACCATCATTGTCACATTTTTTGTTACATGTTTACTATTGTCAAGAGACAGACAAGTGCAGCTATGTGTGTCTATGTGTACCTGCACTTGGACTTACACGTGTACGGTAATTATCTATATGTGTTCGTTTGAATTACATAGTATACCATCAATGTCCCATTTTTGTTACTATTTTGCTGTTCACTCTCGTTCTCTCTGACTCCCGAGGACCATTGTGCTCATGTGTGTTTATTAAAGGAAAATAATCATATATTGTTTACTAAATAACTTGTAAATATTTTACAAAGAAACATTTTCAAAGAATAGGTAATCTTGAAGTAAGTATTTATTTTTCTAACATACAAGTCAATCACACACTACCTGCCATCAGTCAGGAACACTTTTGTTACTATCTCTTCAAAGTTTCTTTTGCATAAATATCTTAACAAATTCAATCGTTAAAATCATAACTGGCAACCTCCCGCCCCCCCCTCCCCACACGTCCAAGCCACCAACTGACTAACCCTACACCAACCCCCAACTCAGGAAGCATCATTCCTTTCCCTTAACCTCTTCCAAATTATGTTTTGACGAATACACACACTACGGGGCCTGACAACTGAGTAGACAGCGCTAACGACTCATAATCCTAGCGTCCGTGTTCGATCCCCCGGTGATGGCAAAAACGAAACTGGGCAGTTTCTATCACCCTGATGCCCTTGTTGCCTAGCAGTAAATAGGTACCTGGGAGTTAAACAGCTGTTACGGGCTGCTTCCTGTGTGTGTGTATGTGTGTTTGTGTGTCTGTCTATTCAATGAGGCCACATGCTAGAGGCTATAGCAATCCTCAGATTTTTTAAATTTATTTTATTATATTGCTAAGGCTTATTTTTACCAATTTAAAGAGGAAATTGTCTGAGGTAGTTAACAGACATAGGATGTTCAGTGTAGACCTTAGTTAAAGGATTTTGGAATAATTATTAATTATTCCCACCTCTCCTTCCCCCTTTCTCCCCATTGATTCAATTAAGGTTAATTGTGAATTATTGTTGGAGATGGCGGAAGACTTTTTTGTAATCAGAAAAATTATTTCCTTAAATTAAACACATAAAGTAGTTTAATTTTGGTTCTATTGGTCCTATTTTTTGTGAGAGTGAAGAGGTGCGAAGCCGGTTTGGAGGAGTGGGGGGGGGGGGAATTTAGAGGTGGGATAAACAGGGAGAACAGAGAAAGAGGTGTAGGTGAGGTGATAGAGGGATGACGAGGGAGTGAAGGAGGAACTGGCGGAGGTGGGAGAGAGTGTGAAGTAGGTAGGAGGACGATGGGAAGGCTAGTGGTGGAAGGGAGGACTATGGGAAGGGTAAGAAGGGAAAAAGAGTGAAGGAAGGAAGGACTAGCAGCGGGAGGGAGGGATGGAAAACAGTAAGAAGGGCGAGAGTGAGAAGCGGTGGAAGGAGTGAGAACGAAGGGAAAGAACTGCGGCGAAGGGCAGATGATGGGGTAGGCGGGATGGGAAGGGCAGAAGGAGGGAGGATGAGCAGGGTTACGAGAGGATGGAAAAAAGGGAGCCCGTACGAGAAGAGGGAGTTTGGAGTACGATAGGAGAGGGAGTGGGGAGGATGTAGATCGATTAATGGTTAGATAGATGAGTAGATGGATAGATGGAAAGAGGAGTAGATGGATAAATAGATTGATAGATGAGTAAAATGATAAATGGATAGATTAATGGAAAATATGTTGGTTGGATCGACGGATACAAAGAGATAGATAGATAGATAGATAGATAGATAGATAGATAGATAGATAGATAGAT
This sequence comes from Procambarus virginalis, assembly GCA_020271785.1. Lineage (NCBI taxonomy): Eukaryota > Metazoa > Arthropoda > Malacostraca > Decapoda > Cambaridae > Procambarus > Procambarus virginalis. Next base: position 79,773 of record WNGS01011056.1, read on the forward strand.
AGATAGATAGATAGATAGATAGATAGATAGATAGATAGATAGATAGATACAAATAGATATAGATAGGTATATGGATGGATACATTGATTGCTAAATATATACATTGACGGATAAACTGATCCATAGATGAATTTATGGATGGAAAGACAGATGAGTAGATGGATTGATAAACAGCTAGTTGAGTAGATGGACGGATACATGGTTAGATAGATGTATATAATGATAAATTGTTGGTTTAATGGGAAGATAGATTGATGGATTGACAATTATAAATAGATAGAGGTCTACATTGATGGATACATTTGTGCTAGGTGAACAGGTGAATCAGGTTAAAGAATATCTGCCGATTTCCTCTTGCATCAACCGGGATTCGAACAGGGACCATTAGGATTACAACCAATGAACTCTCTCCGTTTAGACGGTATGCTACTAGATCGTATTTGTGTGTGTGTGTGTGTGTGTGTGTGTGTGTGTGTGTGTGTGTGTGTGTGTGTGTGTGTGTGTGTGTGTGTGTGTGTGTGTGTGTGTGTGTGTGTGTGTGTGTGTGTGTGTGTGTGTGTGTGTGTGTGATAGTGAGATATAAATGTAGTAGATAAAAAAAGAATAAATTACATTTGTAAGAAAGGCGGGGTCCAAGAGCTAATAACTCGATTTTTCAGACACAAATAGTAAATCAAAGGAGTAAATACACACACACACACACGCACACATTAGTTGATAAAGTACTGTTTTGTGTGCATATCCATGTGTACTATTTTCAGGAGCGACAGACAAGTGCAGCTATGTGTGTCTATGTGTACCTGGAATTGGACTGACATGTGTAAGGTATTTATATGTGTGTTTTTTTTTAGATATATACAAGAGTTGTTACATTCCTGTACAGCAACTAGTACACTTAGCGTTTCGGACAGGTACCTGGAATACGATCCCCGCCGCGAAAAATCGTTGTTACAACTAAGTACTCATTTTACTTTTGAGTTAAACAGAGGCTACAGTTAAGGATTTGGGCCCAGTAAATCCTCCCCGGCCAGCATACGAACCCATGACAAAGCGCTCGCGGAACGCCAGGCGAGTGTCTTACCACTACACCATGGAGACTGGTTTATTGTAAAAGGAACATATTAGTGAATTTTTTTATGTAAATTGATTGACACATTTACGTGTACGCGTATTTAGTGTTACTGTAATTTATAATTTTAGCGTGTGTACGTTTGAATGACATAGTAAACCATCATTGTCACATTTTTTGTTACATGTTTACTATTGTCAGGAGCGACAGACAAGTGCAGCTATGTGTGTCTATGTGTACCTGCACTTGGACTTACACGTGTACGGTAATTATCTATATGTGTTCGTTTGAATTACTTAGTATACCATCAATGTCCCATTTTTTGTTACTATTTTGCTGTTCACTCTCGTTCTCTCTGACTCCCGAGGACCAATTGTGCTCATGTGTGTTTATTAAAGGAAAATAATCATATATTGTTTACTAAATAACTTGTAAATATTTTACAAAGAAACATTTTCAAAGAATAGGTAATCTTGAAGTAAGTATTTATTTTTCTAACATACAAGTCAATCACACACTACCTGCCATCAGTCAGGAACACTTTTGTTACTATCTCTTCAAAGTTTCTTTTGCATAAATATCTTATCTTAACAAATTCAATCGTTAAAATCATAACTGGCAACCTCCCGCCCCCGCCCTCCCCACACGTCCAAGGCCACCAACTGACTAACCCTACACCAACCCCCCAACTCAGGAAGCATCATTCCTTTCCCTTAACCTCTTCCAAATTATGTTTTTGACGAATACACACACTACGGGGCCTGACAACTGAGTAGACAGCGCTAACGACTCATAATCCTAGCGTCCGTGTTCGATCCCCCGTGATGGCAAAAACGAAACTGGGCAGTTTCTATCACCCTGATGCCCTTGTTGCCTAGCAGTAAATAGGTACCTGGGAGTTAAACAGCTGTTACGGGCTGCTTCCTGTGTGTGTGTATGTGTGTTTGTGTGTCTGTCTATTCAATGAGGCCACATGCTAGAGGCTATAGCAATCCTCAGATTTTTTAAAATTTATTTATTATTATATTGCTAAGGCTTATTTTTACCAATTTAAAGAGGAAATTGTCTGAGGTAGTTAACAGACATAGGATGTTCAGTGTAGACCTTAGTTAAAGGATTTTGGAATAATTATTAATTATTCCCACCTCTCCTTCCCCCTTTCTCCCCATTGATTCAATTAAGGTTAATTGTGAATTATTGTTGGAGATGGCGGAAGACTTTTTTGTAATCAGAAAAAATTATTTCCTTAAATTAAACACATAAAGTAGTTTAATTTTGGTTCTATTGGTCCTATTTTTTGTGAGAGTGAAGAGGTGCGAAGCCGGTTTGGAGGAGTGGGGGGGGGGGGAATTTAGAGGTGGGATAAACAGGGAGAACAGAGAAAGAGGTGTAGGTGAGGTGATAGAGGGATGACGAGGGAGTGAAGGAGGAACTGGCGGAGGTGGGAGAGAGTGTGAAGTAGGTAGGAGGACGATGGGAAGGGCTAGTGGTGGAAGGGAGGACTATGGGAAGGGTAAGAAGGGAAAAAGAGTGAAGGAAGGGAAGGACTAGCAGCGGGAGGGAGGGATGGAAAACAGTAAGAAGGGCGAGAGTGAGAAGCGGTGGAAGGAGTGAGAACGAAGGGAAAGAACTGCGGCGAAGGGCAGATGATGGGGTAGGCGGGATGGGAAGGGCAGAAGGAGGGAGGATGAGCAGGGGTTACGAGAGGATGGAAAAAAGAAGGAGCCCGTACGAGAAGAGGGAGTTTGGGAGTACGATAGGAGAGGGAGTGGGGAGGATGTAGATCGATTAATGGTTAGATAGATGAGTAGATGGATAGATGGAAAGAGGAGTAGATGGATAAATAGATTGATAGATGAGTAAAATGATAAATGGATAGATTAATGGAAAATATGTTGGTTGGATCGACGGATACAAAGAGATAGATAGATAGATAGATAGATAGATAGATAGATAGATAGATAGATAGATAGATAGATAGATAGATAGATAGATAGATAGATAGATAGATACAAATAGATATAGATAGGTATATGGATGGATACATTGATTGCTAAATATATACATTGACGGATAAACTGATCCATAGATGAATTTATGGATGGAAAGACAGATGAGTAGATGGATTGATAAACAGCTAGTTGAGTAGATGGACGGATACATGGTTAGATAGATGTATATAATGATAAATTGTTGGTTTAATGGGAAGATAGATTGATGGATTGACAATTATAAATAGATAGAGGTCTACATTGATGGATACATTTGTGCTAGGTGAACAGGTGAATCAGGTTAAAGAATATCTGCCGATTTCCTCTTGCATCAACCGGGATTCGAACAGGGACCATTAGGATTACAACCAATGAACTCTCTCCGTTTAGACGGTATGCTACTAGATCGTATTTGTGTGTGTGTGTGTGTGTGTGTGTGTGTGTGTGTGTGTGTGTGTGTGTGTGTGTGTGTGTGTGTGTGTGTGTGTGTGTGTGTGTGTGTGTGTGTGTGTGTGTGTGTGTGTGTGTGTGTGTGTGTGTGTGATAGTGAGATATAAATGTAGTAGATAAAAAAGAATAAATTACATTTGTAAGAAAGGCGGGGTCCAAGAGCTAATAACTCGATTTTTCAGACACAAATAGTAAATCAAAGGAGTAAATACACACACACACACACGCACACATTAGTTGATAAAGTACTGTTTTGTGTGCATATCCATGTGTACTATTTTCAGGAGCGACAGACAAGTGCAGCTATGTGTGTCTATGTGTACCTGGAATTGGACTGACATGTGTAAGGTATTTATATGTGTGTTTTTTTTTAGATATATACAAGAGTTGTTACATTCCTGTACAGCAACTAGTACACTTAGCGTTTCGGACAGGTACCTGGAATACGATCCCCGCCGCGAAAAATCGTTGTTACAACTAAGTACTCATTTTACTTTTGAGTTAAACAGAGGCTACAGTTAAGGATTTGGGCCCAGTAAATCCTCCCCGGCCAGCATACGAACCCATGACAAAGCGCTCGCGGAACGCCAGGCGAGTGTCTTACCACTACACCATGGAGACTGGTTTATTGTAAAAGGAACATATTAGTGAATTTTTTTATGTAAATTGATTGACACATTTACGTGTACGCGTATTTAGTGTTACTGTAATTTATAATTTTAGCGTGTGTACGTTTGAATGACATAGTAAACCATCATTGTCACATTTTTTGTTACATGTTTACTATTGTCAGGAGCGACAGACAAGTGCAGCTATGTGTGTCTATGTGTACCTGCACTTGGACTTACACGTGTACGGTAATTATCTATATGTGTTCGTTTGAATTACTTAGTATACCATCAATGTCCCATTTTTTGTTACTATTTTGCTGTTCACTCTCGTTCTCTCTGACTCCCGAGGACCAATTGTGCTCATGTGTGTTTATTAAAGGAAAATAATCATATATTGTTTACTAAATAACTTGTAAATATTTTACAAAGAAACATTTTCAAAGAATAGGTAATCTTGAAGTAAGTATTTATTTTTCTAACATACAAGTCAATCACACACTACCTGCCATCAGTCAGGAACACTTTTGTTACTATCTCTTCAAAGTTTCTTTTGCATAAATATCTTATCTTAACAAATTCAATCGTTAAAATCATAACTGGCAACCTCCCGCCCCCGCCCTCCCCACACGTCCAAGGCCACCAACTGACTAACCCTACACCAACCCCCCAACTCAGGAAGCATCATTCCTTTCCCTTAACCTCTTCCAAATTATGTTTTTGACGAATACACACACTACGGGGCCTGACAACTGAGTAGACAGCGCTAACGACTCATAATCCTAGCGTCCGTGTTCGATCCCCCGGTGATGGCAAAAACGAAACTGGGCAGTTTCTATCACCCTGATGCCCTTGTTGCCTAGCAGTAAATAGGTACCTGGGAGTTAAACAGCTGTTACGGGCTGCTTCCTGTGTGTGTGTATGTGTGTTTGTGTGTCTGTCTATTCAATGAGGCCACATGCTAGAGGCTATAGCAATCCTCAGATTTTTTAAAATTTATTTATTATTATATTGCTAAGGCTTATTTTTACCAATTTAAAGAGGAAATTGTCTGAGGTAGTTAACAGACATAGGATGTTCAGTGTAGACCTTAGTTAAAGGATTTTGGAATAATTATTAATTATTCCCACCTCTCCTTCCCCCTTTCTCCCCATTGATTCAATTAAGGTTAATTGTGAATTATTGTTGGAGATGGCGGAAGACTTTTTTGTAATCAGAAAAAATTATTTCCTTAAATTAAACACATAAAGTAGTTTAATTTTGGTTCTATTGGTCCTATTTTTTGTGAGAGTGAAGAGGTGCGAAGCCGGTTTGGAGGAGTGGGGGGGGGGGGAATTTAGAGGTGGGATAAACAGGGAGAACAGAGAAAGAGGTGTAGGTGAGGTGATAGAGGGATGACGAGGGAGTGAAGGAGGAACTGGCGGAGGTGGGAGAGAGTGTGAAGTAGGTAGGAGGACGATGGGAAGGGCTAGTGGTGGAAGGGAGGACTATGGGAAGGGTAAGAAGGGAAAAAGAGTGAAGGAAGGGAAGGACTAGCAGCGGGAGGGAGGGATGGAAAACAGTAAGAAGGGCGAGAGTGAGAAGCGGTGGAAGGAGTGAGAACGAAGGGAAAGAACTGCGGCGAAGGGCAGATGATGGGGTAGGCGGGATGGGAAGGGCAGAAGGAGGGAGGATGAGCAGGGGTTACGAGAGGATGGAAAAAAGAAGGAGCCCGTACGAGAAGAGGGAGTTTGGGAGTACGATAGGAGAGGGAGTGGGGAGGATGTAGATCGATTAATGGTTAGATAGATGAGTAGATGGATAGATGGAAAGAGGAGTAGATGGATAAATAGATTGATAGATGAGTAAAATGATAAATGGATAGATTAATGGAAAATATGTTGGTTGGATCGACGGATACAAAGAGATAGATAGATAGATAGATAGATAGATAGATAGATAGATAGATAGATAGATAGATAGATAGATAGATAGATAGATAGATAGATAGATAGATACAAATAGATATAGATAGGTATATGGATGGATACATTGATTGCTAAATATATACATTGACGGATAAACTGATCCATAGATGAATTTATGGATGGAAAGACAGATGAGTAGATGGATTGATAAACAGCTAGTTGAGTAGATGGACGGATACATGGTTAGATAGATGTATATAATGATAAATTGTTGGTTTAATGGGAAGATAGATTGATGGATTGACAATTATAAATAGATAGAGGTCTACATTGATGGATACATTTGTGCTAGGTGAACAGGTGAATCAGGTTAAAGAATATCTGCCGATTTCCTCTTGCATCAACCGGGATTCGAACAGGGACCATTAGGATTACAACCAATGAACTCTCTCCGTTTAGACGGTATGCTACTAGATCGTATTGTGTGTGTGTGTGTGTGTGTGTGTGTGTGTGTGTGTGTGTGTGTGTGTGTGTGTGTGTGTGTGTGTGTGTGTGTGTGTGTGTGTGTGTGTGTGTGTGTGTGTGTGTGTGTGTGTGTGTGTGTGTGTTGTGTGTGTGTGTGTGATAGTGAGATATAAATGTAGTAGATAAAAAAGAATAAATTACATTTGTAAGAAAGGCGGGGTCCAAGAGCTAATAACTCGATTTTTCAGACACAAATAGTAAATCAAAGGAGTAAATACACACACACACACACGCACACATTAGTTGATAAAGTACTGTTTTGTGTGCATATCCATGTGTACTATTTTCAGGAGCGACAGACAAGTGCAGCTATGTGTGTCTATGTGTACCTGGAATTGGACTGACATGTGTAAGGTATTTATATGTGTGTTTTTTTTTAGATATATACAAGAGTTGTTACATTCCTGTACAGCAACTAGTACACTTAGCGTTTCGGACAGGTACCTGGAATACGATCCCCGCCGCGAAAAATCGTTGTTACAACTAAGTACTCATTTTACTTTTGAGTTAAACAGAGGCTACAGTTAAGGATTTGGGCCCAGTAAATCCTCCCCGGCCAGCATACGAACCCATGACAAAGCGCTCGCGGAACGCCAGGCGAGTGTCTTACCACTACACCATGGAGACTGGTTTATTGTAAAAGGAACATATTAGTGAATTTTTTTATGTAAATTGATTGACACATTTACGTGTACGCGTATTTAGTGTTACTGTAATTTATAATTTTAGCGTGTGTACGTTTGAATGACATAGTAAACCATCATTGTCACATTTTTTGTTACATGTTTACTATTGTCAGGAGCGACAGACAAGTGCAGCTATGTGTGTCTATGTGTACCTGCACTTGGACTTACACGTGTACGGTAATTATCTATATGTGTTCGTTTGAATTACTTAGTATACCATCAATGTCCCATTTTTTGTTACTATTTTGCTGTTCACTCTCGTTCTCTCTGACTCCCGAGGACCAATTGTGCTCATGTGTGTTTATTAAAGGAAAATAATCATATATTGTTTACTAAATAACTTGTAAATATTTTACAAAGAAACATTTTCAAAGAATAGGTAATCTTGAAGTAAGTATTTATTTTTCTAACATACAAGTCAATCACACACTACCTGCCATCAGTCAGGAACACTTTTGTTACTATCTCTTCAAAGTTTCTTTTGCATAAATATCTTATCTTAACAAATTCAATCGTTAAAATCATAACTGGCAACCTCCCGCCCCCGCCCTCCCCACACGTCCAAGGCCACCAACTGACTAACCCTACACCAACCCCCCAACTCAGGAAGCATCATTCCTTTCCCTTAACCTCTTCCAAATTATGTTTTTGACGAATACACACACTACGGGGCCTGACAACTGAGTAGACAGCGCTAACGACTCATAATCCTAGCGTCCGTGTTCGATCCCCCGGTGATGGCAAAAACGAAACTGGGCAGTTTCTATCACCCTGATGCCCTTGTTGCCTAGCAGTAAATAGGTACCTGGGAGTTAAACAGCTGTTACGGGCTGCTTCCTGTGTGTGTGTATGTGTGTTTGTGTGTCTGTCTATTCAATGAGGCCACATGCTAGAGGCTATAGCAATCCTCAGATTTTTTAAATTTATTTATTATTATATTGCTAAGGCTTATTTTTACCAAATTAAAGAGGAAATGGTCTGAGGTAGTTAACAGACATAGGATGTTCAGTGTAGACCTTAGTTAAAGGATTTTGGAATAATTATTAATTATTCCCACCTCTCCTTCCCCTTTCTCCCCATTGATTCAATTAAGGTTAATTGTGAATTATTGTTGGAGATGGCGGAAGACTTTTTTGTAATCAGAAAAAATATTTCCTTAAATTAAACACATAAAGTAGTTTAATTTTGGTTCTATTGGTCCTAATTTTTGTGAGAGTGAAGAGGTGCGAAGCCGGTTTGGAGGAGTGGGGGGGGGGGAATTTAGAGGTGGGATAAACAGGGAGAACAGAGAAAGAGGTGTAGGTGAGGTGATAGAGGGATGACGAGGGAGTGAAGGAGGAACTGGCGGAGGTGGGAGAGAGTGTGAAGTAGGTAGGAGGACGATGGGAAGGGCTAGTGGTGGAAGGGAGGACTATGGGAAGGGTAAGAAGGGAAAAAGAGTGAAGGAAGGGAAGGACTAGCAGCGGGAGGGAGGGATGGAAAACAGTAAGAAGGGCGAGAGTGAGAAGCGGTGGAAGGAGTGAGAACGAAGGGAAAGAACTGCGGCGAAGGGCAGATGATGGGGTAGGCGGGATGGGAAGGGCAGAAGGAGGGAGGATGAGCAGGGGTTACGAGAGGATGGAAAAAAGAAGGAGCCCGTACGAGAAGAGGGAGTTTGGGAGTACGATAGGAGAGGGAGTGGGGAGGATGTAGATCGATTAATGGTTAGATAGATGAGTAGATGGATAGATGGAAAGAGGAGTAGATGGATAAATAGATTGATAGATGAGTAAAATGATAAATGGATAGATTAATGGAAAATATGTTGGTTGGATCGACGGATACAAATAGATAGATAGATAGATAGATAGATAGATAGATAGATAGATAGATAGATAGATAGATAGATAGATAGATAGATAGATAGATAGATAGATAGATAGATAGATAGATACAAATAGATATAGATAGGTATATGGATGGATACATTGATTGCTAAATATATACATTGACGGATAAACTGATCCATAGATGAATTGATGGATGGAAAGACAGATGAGTAGATGGATTGATAAACAGCTAGTTGAGTAGATGGACGGATACATGGTTAGATAGATGTATATAATGATAAATTGTTGGTTTAATGGGAAGATAGATTGATGGATTGACAATTATAAATAGATAGAGGTCTACATTGATGGATACATTTGTGCTAGGTGAACAGGTGAATCAGGTTAAAGAATATCTGCCGATTTCCTCTTGCATCAACCGGGATTCGAACAGGGACCATTAGGATTACAACCAATGAACTCTCTCCGTTTAGACGGTATGCTACTAGATCGTGTGTGTGTGTGTGTGTGTGTGTGTGTGTGTGTGTGTGTGTGTGTGTGTACTCACCTAGTTGTACTCACCTAGTTGTGCTTGCGGGGGTTGAGCTCTGGCTCTTTGGTCCCGCCTCTCAACCGTCAATCAACAGGTGTACAGTTTCCTGAGCCTAATGGGCTCTATCATATCTACATTTGAAACTGTGTATGGAGTCAGCCTCCACCACATCGCTTCCTAATGCATTCCATTTGTCAACCACTCTGACACTAAAAAAGTTCTTTCTAATATCTCTGTGGCTCATTTGGGCACTCAGTTTCCACCTGTGTCCCCTAGTGCGTGTGCCCCTTGTGTTAAACAGCCTGTCTTTATCAACCCTGTCGATTCCCCTGAGAATCTTGAATGTGGTGATCATGTCCCCCCTAACTCTTCTGTCTTCCAACGAAGTGAGGTTTAATTCCTGCAGTCGCTCCTCGTAGCTCATACCTCTCAGCTCGGGTACTAGTCTGGTGGCAAACCTTTGAACCTTTTCCAGTTTAGTCTTATGCTTGACTAGATAGGGACTCCATGCTGGAGCCGCATACTCCAGGATTGGTCTGACATATGTGGTATATAATGTTCTGAAAGATTCCTTACACAAGTTTCTAAAGGCCGTTCTTATGTTAGCCAACCTGGCATATGCTGCTGATGTTATCCTCTTGATATGAGCTTCAGGGGACAGGTCTGGCGTGATATCAACCCCCAGGTCTTTCTCTCTCTCTGACTCTTGAAGTATTTCATCTCCCAAATGATACCTTGTATCTGGTCTCCTGCTTCCTACCCCTATCTTCATTACATTACATTTGCTTGGGTTAAACTCTAACAGCCATTTGTTCGACCATTCCTGCAGCTTGTCCAGGTCTTCTTGAAGTCTCAAGCTGTCCTCCTCTGTCTTAATCCTTCTCATAATTTTGGCGTCGTCAGCAAACATTGAGAGGAATGAGTCTATACCCTCTGGGAGATCATTTACGTATATCAGAAACAGGATAGGTCCAAGTACAGAGCCCTGTGGGACTCCACTGGTGACTTCACGCCAGTCTGAGGTCTCACCCCTCACTGTAACTCTCTGCTTCCTATTGCTTAGGTACTCCCTTATCCACTGGAGCGCCCTACCTGTTACTCCTGCCTGTTTCTCCAGCTTATGCATCAACCTTTTATGGGGTACTGTGTCAAAGGCTTTCCGACAGTCCAAAAAAATGCAGTCCGCCCACCCTTCTCTTTCTTGCTTAATTCTTGTCACCTGATCGTAGAATTCTATCAAGCCTGTAAGGCAAGATTTACCCTCCCTGAACCCATGTTGATGGGTTGTCACGAAGTCTCTTCTCTCCAGATGTGTTACTAGGTTTTTTCTCACAATCTTCTCCATCACCTTGCATGGTATACAAGTTAAGGACACTGGCCTGTAGTTCAGTGCCTCTTGTCTGTCACCCTTTTTGTATATTGGTACTACATTAGCAGTCTTCCATATTTCTGGTAGGTCCCCCGTTTCCAGTGACTTACTATACACTATGGAGAGTGGTAAGCAAAGTGCTCCTGCACACTCTTTCAATACCCATGGCGAGATTCCATCCGGCCCAACAGCTTTTCTCACATCCAGCTCCAATAGGTGCTTTTTGACCTCATCTCTTGTAATTTCGAACCTATCCAAGGTCACCTGGTTTGCTGCCACCTCTCCCAGCGCCGTGATATCTCCCTGTTCTATTGTAAAGACCTCCTGGAACCTTTTGTTGAGTTCTTCACACACCTCTTTGTCATTCTCTGTGTACCTGTCCTCGCCCACCCTAAGTTTAATCACCTGTTCCTTCACTGTTGTCTTCCTCCTGATGTGACTGTGTAGTAGCTTTGGTTCAGTCTTGGCTTTGTTAGCTATATCATTTTCATACCTTTTCTCAGCTGCTCTTCTCACACTGACATACTCGTTCCTGGTTCTCTGGTATCTCTCTCTACTTTCTGGTGTTCTGTTATTACGGAAGTTCCTCCATGCCCTTTTGTTCAGCTCCTTTGCTTTCATACATTCCCTATTAAACCACGGATTCTTCCTTTGCTTCTCTGTTTTTTCCTGTTGGGCTGGGACAAACCTGCTTACAGCCTCCTGACATTTTTGGGTGACATAGTCCATCATGTCTTGTACGGACTTGGTTCCGAGTTCTGTGTCCCAATGTATATCCCATAGGAATTTATTCATCTCCTCATAGTTTCCCTTTCTGTACGCCAGCCCTTTGGTTCCCAGTTCTTTTTTGGGGGTGATAATTCCTAGCTCAACCAGGTACTCAAAGCTCAATACACTATGATCACTCATTCCCAAGGGGGCTTCCAACTTAACTTCCCTTATATCCGACTCATTTAGGGTAAATATCAAATCAAGCAAGGCTGGTTCATCCCCTCCTCTCATTCTTGTCGGTCCCTTGACGTGTTGACTTAGAAAGTTTCTTGTTGCCACATCCAGCAGCTTAGCTCTCCATGTGTCTGGGCCTCCGTGTGGGTCTCTGTTCCCCCAATCTATCTTCCCATGGTTGAAGTCTCCCATGATTAGAAGTCTGGATCCGTTCCTGCTAGCCACAGAAGCTGCTCTCTCTATTATATTGATGGTGGCCATGTTGTTTCTATCATATTCCTGTCTGGGTCTTCTGTCATTCGGTGGGGGGTTATATATGACTACTATTATAATTTTCTGTCCTCCAGTTGCAATGGTGCCTGATATGTAGTCCCTGAAACCTTCACAGTTCTGAATTACCATCTCTTCGAAACTCCAACCTTCTCTTAGTAGCAAAGCCACACCACCTCCTCCTCTCCCTTCTCTCTCTTTCCTCACTACATAGTAGCCCTGTGGAAACACTGCATTTGTTATGATTTTCGTTAGCTTTGTTTCTGTGAGTGCTATTATGTCTGGGTTTTCTTCTAGTGCCCACTCTCCAAGTTCACTAGTTTTATTTGTAATCCCATCTATGTTAGTGTACATCGCCTTGAAGCTCACTTTCTTCTGTTCATTTACATATCCCTTTCTTGGCGAGTATTCTACTGGTGTGGGAAGCTGTTCCGTGGGTGAGAGGATCTGTGAGGTGGTTTGCAGGGTCGCAGAGGGTTTTGGGGTGGGGGGTGGGGGTTTAAGGGAAGGGGGAACGGGTAGGGTGTGGGTTAAGGAGATAGGGGGGACATGGAGGATACGGGGTGAGGGGGGAGGAGGAATAGGGAGGGTATGGGATGAAGGGGGAAGGGGGACTGGGGGGGAAAGGTGGGAGGGGGGACATGATGGGAATGGGGATGGGTTGTCGGGGTCAGAATGGGGTGGGGGGGGAGGGAGGGTTGGGTGGGGGCAGGTAGGGTGAGGAGAAGGAAGGGTTTCTATGCAGAGGGGGTTGGTGGTGTTGCCCCCCCCTCTGGTGTTGCTGGGATGCTGGTTTTGGGTTCCCCTCTTGTCTCTGGGACTGCTGTGTTGGGGGCTGTGATTTCCTGGTTTGCTCCTCTCTCCCTGCGCTTCCTCCTTGCCTCTGCTGCCCTGGCTCTCTCCTCCTTCGTCCTGTCCCTCTGCAGGAATACTTGTTTGTATCCCTCCACATGTTGGAGACGACTCTTCTTTTCTAGAATATCCTCCTTTGTGGTTTCGTTTGCAAACACCACCTTTATAAGTCGGTTTCTGTCCCTGTTGTACCAGCCCAACCTGAAAACCTTCTCAATGTTGTGTGCAGCCTCTTCCATCTGTAACCCCTTCAGTAGCCCATGTACTGCCTCTCTATCCTTGCCATTCCATTCTTGCCTGTTGGATCCTTCCTGTTCTTTGATGCCTACAACTACCACTGATCTCTTTCTCTCCAGCAGTTGAGTGGTGCACCTTGCTGCTTCCTGTGAGGTAGCAGCTTGCATGGCTACCTCCCTCACTGTGGCCATTGCTTCTGAGCTCTTTTTCAATATGTCCGCAAATGTGTCAGGTACAGAGGCATTTCCTTCCAATGTAACATTCCCACCTTCCCTTTGGATGATAATCTGATGCTCGGTCTCTTTATTTTTCTCTGTGAGAGATTTGATCTCCTCCCTTGCTGATGTCAGCTCACTTTGCAGGTTGTTAATTGTAATCCTCATTTCATTCATCTCCCTCCTAAATTCCTCCAGTGCTTGGTGTAGCAATTCTTGCGTTTGTTCCCCCTGGCTGCTTCCCATAACCCTGCTTCGGCCTCCTGCCATTTTGCCCCTTGTCAAGAGAGGTAGCAAGGGAGAGAGAGAGCAAGAGAGCAAAAGAGAGAACAGGAGAGACCCAGAGAGAGCGAACAAGAGAGAGAGAGAGAGCAAGGGAGAGAGAGAGCAAGAGAGCAAAAGAGAGAACAGGAGAGACCCAGAGAGAGCAAAGAGAGAGAGAGAGCAAGAGAGAGAGAGCAAGCGAGAGAGAGAAGAGAGAGAGAGAGAGAGAGAGAGAGAGAGAGAGAGTGTGTTCCTTGGGATGGGGTTGAGAGGTGAGGTAAGGTCAGCTTACGGCAGGTAGAGTGAGGGAGGATTATGGGAGGTTTTTTATCCTTTTTCCACGAAATGTGTTAATCAGGGGCGCGTGTGTGTGGGGTGTGGGGTGCGTGTGCGCGTGCGTGCGTGCGTGAGTGTGTCCGTAGTTCTCGTAAGCGGTAACTTCTACCCAATGAGCCACGCTGAGATTTTAATGAAATATAATATCCTGAACAAGAATTTGATACTATATTACCTCACACTGTACACCTGATTAATTGACCAGAAAGGCGGGTACCTACCAGATTGTTTCCCGTTCACACAACTAGATGAGTGATGACATATGGTCGATGATGATGCTCCGTCGTCGGCTTCCACTAGGTGATTCACTAAGGTGTTCTTCTATCTACACAAAACTCTGGAGTCAGTCACTGTATCGTTGTGTTGCGGTTCACTAATTTACTGTATCACTGATCACAATCACCACCCAACAAACACAATCACCAGTTCCACGGCCACGGTGGGTCGACCCAGCTGCCGGTCAGGTCAGGTCGCCTTACGCTGTCCTCCACACTATGCACCGGTGATCCACTAGCTCCACTTTTGATTTCTTCGCACAATCGCTAGCGATATGACTATGCTATGTAGCACCCTGCTAGCTACACACTGCGAGAGGCCAAATACTATGATCTAGCCTCAATAATCCTTCAATGTCCCGTGAAATTGACGAATTTCCGCGGACCTCGCTAATCGCGTGTGTCTCCCACCGTCGCTACTGTGGTGT
>WNGS01011057.1:0-31496 GCA_020271785.1 Procambarus virginalis
GAGAAAAGGTCACGTCCAGCTGGAGAACAGTAAGTCACGTCCAACAGGAGAGCAGCAGGTCACGTCAGCTGGAGAGCAGCTTGTCACGTCCAATTGAAGAGAAGCAGGTCACGTGCAGATGGTGAGCAGCAGGTCACGTCCTGCTGGAGAGCAGGTCAAGTCCAGCTGGAGAGCAGCAGGTCACATCCAGCTGGAGAGCAGCAGTCATGTCCAGATTGTGAGCAACAGGTCACGTCCAGCTGGTGAGCAGTAGGTCACGTCCAGATGGAGAGCAGCAGGTCTAGTCCAGCTGGAGAGCAGAAGTCACGTCCACCTGGTGAGCAGCAGATCACATCCAGCTCGAGAACAGGTCACATCCAGCTGGTGAGCAGCAGGTCACGTTCAGCTGGAGAGCAGCAGGTCATGTACAGCTGTGGAGCAGCAGCTCACGTCCGGCTGGAGAGCAGGTCACGTCCAGCTGGTGAGAAGCAGGACACGTCCACCTGGAGAGCAGCAGGTCACGTCCTACTGGAGAGTAGCAGGTCACGTCCAGCTAGAGAGCAGCAGGTCACATCCATCTGTCGAGTAGCTGGTCACGTCCAGCTGGTGAGTAGCTGGTCACGTCCAGATGGAGAACAGGTCACGTCCAGCTGGGGAGCAGCAGGTCACGTCCTGATGGAGAACAGTAAGTCACGTCGAACAGTAGAGCAGCAGGTCACGTCCACCTGGAGAGCAGCTGGTCACGTCCAGCTGGAAAGCACCAGGTCACGTCCAGATGGCGAGCAGCAGATAACGTCCAGCTGGAGAGCAGGTCAAGACCATCTGGAGAACAAGTCAAATCCAGCTGGAGAACAGGTCACGTCCAGCTGGTGAGCAGCTGGTCACGTCCAGCTGGTGAGCAGCTCGTCACGTTTAGCTGAAGAGCAGCAGGTCACGTCCAACTGGAGAGTAGCGAGTCACGTCCAGCAGGAGAGCAGGTCAAGTCCAGCTGATGAGCAGCAGATCACGTCCAGCTGGTGAGGAGCAGGTCACGTCCAGCTGGTGAGCAGCAAGTCACGTCCAGCTGGAGAGCAGCAGGTCACGTCCAGATGGTGAGCAGCAGGTCACGTCCTGCTGGTGAGCAGCAAGTCACGTTCATCTAGAGAACAGCAGGTCACGTCCAGATGGTGAGCAGGAGTTCACGTAAGGCTGGTGAGCAGCAGGTCACGTCCTGCTGCTCACTGGTGAGCAGCAAGTCACGTCCAGCTGGAGAGCAGCAGGTCACGTCCAGATGGTGAGCAGCAGGTCACGTCCTGCTGGTGAGCAGCAAGTCACGTTCATCTCGAGAACAGCAGGTCACGTCCAGATGGTGAGCAGCAGGTCACGTCTAGCTGGTGAGCAGCAGGTCACGTCTAGCTGGTGAGTACCTGGTCACGTCCAGCTGGTGAGCAGTAGGTCACGACCAGTTGGTGAGCAGCAGGTCACGTCCAGCTGGAGAGCAGCTGGTCACGTGCAGCTGGAGAGAAGTAGGTCACGTCCAGCTGGAGACCATCAGGTCACGTCCAGCTGGAGAGCAGCAGGTCACGTCCAGCTGGAGAGCAGCAGGTCACATCCATCTGGTGAGTAGCTGGTCACGTCCTGCTGGTGAGTAGCTGGTCACGTCCAGATGGAGAATAGGTCACGTCCAGATGGAGAATAGGTCACGTCCAGCTGGGGAGCAGCAGGTCACGTCCAACAGGAGATCATCGTGTCACGTCCAGCTGGAGAACAGTAAGTCACGTCGAACAGTAGAGCTGCAGGTCACGTCCACCTGGAGAGCAGCTGGTCACGTCCAGCTGGAAAGCACCAGGTCACGTCCAGATGGCGAGCAGCTGGTCACGTCCAGCTGGAGAGCAGGTCACGTCGAGCTGGTGAGTAGCAGGTCACGTCCAGGTGGAGAGCAGCAGGTAACGGCCAGCTGGAGATCAGGTCACGTCCAGCTGGTGAGCAGCAGTTAACGTCTAGCTGCTGGAGAACAGTAGGTCACATCCAGCTGGAGAGAAGTCAAGACCATCTGGAGAGCAAGGCAAGTCCAGTTGGAGAGCAGCAAGTCACGTCCAGGTGGTGAGTAGCTGGTCACGTCCAGACGGAGAACAGGTCACGTCCAGCTGGAGAACAGTAAGTCACGTCCAAAAGGAGAACAGCAGGTCACGTCCAGCTGGAAAGCAGGTGGTCACGTCCAACTGGAGAGCAACAGTTCACGTCCAGATGGTGAGCAGCAGGTCACGTCCAGATGGTGAACAGCAGGTCACGTCCAGCTGAGGAGCATGTCAAGTCCAACTGGAGAACAGGTCACGTCCAGCTGGTGAGCAGCTGGTCACGTTTAGCAGAAGAGCAGCAGGTCACGTCCAGCTGGAGAGTACCGAGTCACGTCCAGCAGGAGAGCAGGTCACGTCCAGCTGGTGAGCAGCAAGTCACGTCCAGCTGGAGAACAACAGGTCACGTCCAGATGGTGAGCAGGAGCTCACGTCCAGCTGGGGAGCAGCAGATCACGTCCAGATGGTGAGCAGCAGCTAACGTTCAGCTGGAGAGCAGGTCACGCCCAGCTGAAGAACAGGTCACGTCCAGCTGATGAGCAGCAGGTCACGTCTAGCTGGTGAGCAGCAGGTCACGTCCAGCTGGAGAGCAGCTGGCCACGTGCAGCTGGAGAGCAGTAGGTCACGTCCAGTTGGAGAGCAGTAGGTCACGTCTATCTGGTGAACAGCAGGTCACGTCTACCTGGAGAAAAGTAGGTCACGTCCAGCTGGAGACCATCAGGTCACGTCCAGCTGGAGACCATCAGGTCACGTCCAGCTGGAGAGCAGCTTGTCACGTCCAGCTGGTGAGCAGCAGGTCACGTCCACCTGGAGAACAGTAGGCCACGTCCAATAGGAGAGCAGCAGGTAACATCCAGCTAGTGAGCAGCAGGTCACGTCCACCTGGAGAGCAGCAGGTCACGTCCAGCTGGAGAACAGGTCACGTCCAGCTGCAGACCAGCAGGTCACGTCCATCTGCTGGAGAACAGTAGGTCACTTCCAACAGGAGAGCAGCAGTTCACGTCCAGTTGGAGAGCAGCAGGTCACGTCCAGCTGGTGAGTAGCTGGTCAAGTCCAGCTGGTGAGTAGCTGGTCACGTCCAGATGGAGAAAAGGTCACGTCCAGCTGGATAACAGTAACTCACGTCCAACATCCAACAGGAGAGCAGCAGGTCACGTCCAGCTGGAGAGCAGCTGGTCACGTCCAATTGGAGAGCAGCAGGTCACGTCCAGATGGTGAGCAGCAGGTCACGTCCTGCTGGAGAGCAGCAGGTCACATCCAGCTGGAGAGCAGCAGGTCACGTCCAGCTGGAGAGCAGCAGGTCATGTCCAGATTATGAGCAAAAGGTCACGTCCAACTGGTTAGCAGTAGGTCACGTCCAGCTGGAGAGCAGCAGGTCTAGTCCAGCTGGAGAGCAGAAGTCACGTCCAGCTGGTGAGCAGCAGATCACATACAGCTGGAGAACAGGTCACATCCAGCTGGTGAGCAGCAGGACACGTCCAGCTGGAGAGCAGCAGGTCACGTACAGCTGTGGAGCAGCAGCTCAAGTCCGGCTGGAGAGCAGGTCACGTCCAGCTGGTGAGCAGCAGGACACGTCCAGCTGGAGAGCAGCAGGTCACGTCCTACTGGAGAGCAGCAGGTCACGTCCAGCTGGAGAGCAGCAGGTCACATCCATCTGGTAAGTAGCTGGTCACGTCCAGCTGGTGAGTAGCTGGTCACGTCCAGATGGAGAATAGGTCACGTCCAGCTGGGGAGCAGCAGGTCACGTCCAACAGGAGATCAGCATGTCACGTCCATCTGGAGAACAGTAAGTCACGTCGAACAGTAGAGCAGCAGGTCACGTCCACCTGGAGAGCAGCTGGTCACGTCCAGCTGGGAAGCACCAGGTCACGTCCAGATGGCGAGCAGCAGGTAACGTCCAGCTGGAGAGCAGGTCACGTCGAGCTGGTGAGTAGCAGGTCACGTCCAGGTGGAGAGCAGCAGGTTACGGCCAGCTGGAGATCAGGTCACGTCCAGCTGGTGAGCAGCAGGTCACGTCTAGCTGCTGGAGAGCAGTAGGTCACGTCCAGCTGGAGAGCAGGTCAAGACCATCTGGAAAGCAAGGCAAGTCCAGTTGGAGAGCAGCAAGTCACGTCCAGCTGGTGAGTAGCTGACCACGTCCAAAAGGAGAGCAGCAGGTCACGTCCAGCTGGAAAGCAGGTGGTCACGTCCAACTGGAGAGCAACAGTTCACGTCCAAATGGTGAGCAGCAGGTCACGTCCAGCTGAAGAGCAGGTCAAGACCATCTGGAGAACAAGTCAAGTCCAGCTGGAGAACAGGTCACGTCCAGCTGGTGAGCAGCTGTCACGTCCAGATGGAGAGTAGCGAGTCACGTCCAGCAGGAGAGCAGGTCAAGTCCAGCTGGAGAGCAGCAGATCACGTCCAGATGGTGAGCAGGAGCTCACTTCCTGCTGGTGAGCAGCAGGTCACGTCCAGCTGGTGAGCACCAAGTCACGTCCAGCTCTAGAACAGCAGGTCACGTCCAGATGGTGAGCAGGAGTTCACGTCTAGCTGGTGAGCAGCAGGTCACGTCCAGATGGTGAGCAGCAACTCATGTTCAGCTGGAGAGCAGGTCACGCCCAGCTGAAAAAACAGGTCACGTCCTGGTGAGCAGCAGGTCACGTCTAGCTGGTGAGTACCTGGTCATATCCAGCTAGAGAGCAGTAGGTCACGACCAGTTGGTGAGCAGCAGGTCACGTCCAGCTGGAGAGCAGCTGGTCACGTCCAGCTGGAGAGCAGTAGGTCACCTCCGGCTGGAGAGCAGTAGGTTACGTCTATCTGGTGAGCAGCAGGTCACGTCCACCTGGAGAAAAGTAGGTCACGTCCAGCTGGAGACCATCAGGTCACGTCTAGCTGGAGAGCAGCAGGTCACGTCCAGCTGGAGAGCAGCAGGTCACATCCATCTGGTGAGTACCTAGTCACGTCCTGCTGGTGAGTAGCTGGTCACGTCCAGATGGAGAACAGGTCACGTCCAGCTGGGGAGCAGCATGTCACGTCCAGCTGGAGAACATTAAATCACGTCGAACAGTAAAGCAGCAGGTCACGTCCTCCTGGAGAGCAGCTGGTCACGCCATCTGGAAAGTACCAGGTCACGTCCAGATAGCGAGCAGCAGGTCACGTCCAGCTGGAGAGCAGGTAACGTCGAGCTGGTGAGTAACAGGTCACGTCTAGGAGGAGAGCAGCAGGTTACGGCCAGCTGGAGATGAGGTCACGTCCAACTGGTGAGCAGCAGGTCACGTCTAGCTGCTGGAGAACAGTAGGTCACGTCCAGCTGGAGAGCAGGTCAAGACCATCTGGAGAGCAGGTCAAGTCCAGCTGGAGAGCAGCAGGTCACATCCAGTTGGAGAGCAGCAGGTCACGTCCAGCTGGTGAGCAGTAGGTCACGTCCACCTGGAGAAAAGTAGGTCACGTCCAGCTGGAGACCGTCAGGTCACATCCAGCTAGAGAGCAGCTTGTCACGTCCAGCTGGTGAGCAGCAGGTCACGTTCAGCTGGAGAACAGTAGGTCACGTCCAACAGGAGAGCAGCAGGTAACATCCAGCTAGTGAGCAGCAGGTCACGTCCACCTGGAGAGCAGCAGGTCACGTCCAGCTGGAAAAGAGGTCAAGTCCAGCTGGAGAACAGCAGGTCACGTCCAGCTGCTGGAGAACAGTAGGCCACTTCCAACAGGCGAGCAACAGTTCACGTCCAGTTGGAGAGCAGCAGGTCACGTCCAGCTGGTGAGTAGCTGGTCAAGTCCAGCTGGTGAGCAGCTGGTCACGTCCAGGTGGAGAAAAGGTCACGTCCAGCTGGAGAACAGTATGTCACGTCCAGATGGTGAGCAGCAGGTCACATCCAGCTGGAGAACAGCAAGTCACGTCCAACAGGAGAGCAGCATGTCCCGTCCAGCTGGAGAACATAAAGTCATGTCCAACAGGAGAGGAGCAGGTCACGTCCAGCTGGTGAGTAGCTGGTCACGTCCAAAAGGAGAGCAGCAGGTAACGTCCTGATGGTGAGCAGCAGGTCACGTCCAGATGGTGAGCAGTGGTGAGCAGCAGGTCGTCACGTCCAGCTGGAGAGCTGGTCATGACCAGCTGGAGAACAGCAGGTCACATCTAGCAGGAGAGCAGCAGGTAACGTAAAGCTGGAGAGCAGCAGGTCACCTCCAGCAGGAGAGCAGCAGGTCACGTCCAGCTGGAGAGAAGCAGGTCACGTTCAGCTGGAGAGCAGCAGGTCACGTCCAGCTGGAGAGCAGCAGGTCACGTCCATCATGTGAGTAGCTGGTCACGTCCAGCTGGTGAGTATCTGGTCAAGTCCAGATGGAGAACAGGTCAAGTCCAGCTGGAGAGCAGCAAGTCACGTCCAACAGTAGAGCAGCAGGTCACATCCACCTGGAGAGCAGCTGGTCACATCCAGCTGGAGAGCATCAGATCACGTCCAGATGGTGAGCAGCAGGTCACGTCCTGCAGGAGAGCAGCACGTCACGTTCAGCTGGAGAGCAGCAGGTCACGTCCAGCTGGAGAGCAGCAGATCACGTCTAGCTGGTGAGTAGCTGGTCACGTGCAGATGGAGTACAGGTCACGTCCAGCTGGAGAGCACCAGGTCTCGTCCAGATGGTGAGAAACAGGTAACGTTCATGTGGTGAGCAGAGGTCACGTCCAGCTGGTGAGCAGCAGGTCACGCCCAAGTAGAGAATTGGTCACGTCCAGCTGGAGATCAGGTCACGTCCAGCTGGTTAGCAGCAGGTCACGTATAGTTGCTGGAGAACAGTAGGTCACGTCCAGCTGGTGAGCAGCAGGTCACGTCCATTCGGAGAGCAGCAAGTCATGTCCAGCAGGTGAGTGACTGGTCACGTCCACTGTTGAGTAGCTGCTCACGTCCAGCTGGTGAGTAGCTAGTCACGTCCAAATGGAGAACAGGTCACGTCCAGATGGAGAACAGGAAGTCACGTCCAAAAGGAGAGCAGCAGGTCACGTCCAGATAGTGAGCAGCAGGAGAGCTGGTCATGACCAGCTGGAGAACAGCACGTCACATCTAGCTGGAGAGCAGCAGGTAACGTCCAGCTGGAGAGCAGCATGTCACGTCCAGCTGGAGAGCAGCAGGTCACGTCGAGCTGGAGAGCAGCAGATCACGTCCAAATTGTGAGTAGCTGGTCACGTCCAGCTGGTTAGTAGCTGGTCACGTCCAGATGGAGAACAGGTCACGTCCAGCTGGAGAACAGTAAGTCACGTCCAAGACGAGAATAGCTGGTCACGTCCAACTGGAGAGCAGCAGGCACGTCCAGATGGTGAGCAGCAGGTCACGTCTTGATGGTGAGCAGCAGGTCACGTCCAACAGGAGAGCAAGTCACGTCCAGCTGGTGAATAGCAGGTCACGTCCAGGTGGAGAGCAGCAGGTCCCGTCCCGCTGGAGAGCAGCAGGTCACGTCCAGCTGGAGAGCAGAAGGTCACATCCAGCTGGAGAGCAGCAGGTCACGTCCAGCAGGAGAGCAGCAGGTCACGTCCAGCTGGAGAACAGCAGGTCACGTCTTGATGGTGAGCAGCAGGTCACGTCCAACAGGAGAGCAAGTCACGTCCAGCTGGTGAATAGCAGGTCACGTCCAGGTGGAGAGCAGCAGGTCCCGTCCCGCTGGAGAGCAGCAGGTCACGTCCAGCTGGAGAGCAGCAGGTCACGTCCAGGTGGTGAGCAGTAGGTCACGTCCAGCTGGACAGCAGCAGGTCACATCCAACTGGAGAGTACCAGGTCACGTCCAGATAGTGAGAAGCAGGTCATGTCCAGGTGGTGAGCAGAAGGTCACGTCCAGATGGAGAGCTGCAGGTCTCGTCCTGCTGGAGAGCAGCAGGTCACGTCCAGCTGGAGAGCTGCAGGTCTCGTCCATTTGGTGAGTAGCTGGTCACGTCCAGCTGGTGAGTAGCTGGTGAAGTCCAGCTGGAGAGCAGGTCACGTCCAGCTGGTGAGTAGCAGGTCGCGTCCAGATGATGAGCAGCAGGTCACGTCCAGCTGGAGAGCAGGTCACGTCCAGCTGGTGAGTAGCAGGCCACGTATAGGTGGAGAACAGCAGGTCACGTACAGCTGGAGAGCAGCATGTCACATCCAGCTTCTGCACAGTAGGTCACGTCCAGCTGTAGAGCATCAGGTCACTGCCAACTCTTGAGCAGCAGGTCCCGTCCAGCTAAAGCAACAAGTCACGTTCAGCTGGTGAGCAGCAGGTCACGTCCAGCTGGTGAGCAGCAGGTCACGTCCAGCTGGAGAACAAGTCACGTCCAGCTGGTGAGCAGCAGGTCACGTCCAGCTGGTGAGCAGCAGGTCATGTCCAGCTGGAGAACAGGTTCCGTACAGCTGGTGAGCAGCAGGTCACGTCTAGCTGCTGGAGATTTGTAGGTCACGTCCAGCTTGTGAGCAGCAGGTCACGTCCAGTTGGAGAGCATCAAATCACGTCCAACTGGTGAGTAGATGGTCACGTCCAGCTGGTGAGTAGCTGGTCACGTCCAAATGGAGAACAGGTCACGTCCAGCTGGAGAACAGTAAGTCACGTTCAAAAGGAGAGCAGCAGGTCACGTCCAGATGGTGAGCAGCAGGTCACGTCCAGATGGTGAGCAGCAGGTCTCGTCCAGATGGTGAGCAGCAGGTCACGTCCAGCTGGAGAGCTGGTCATGACCAGCTGGAGAACAGCAGGTCACATCTAGCTGGAGAGCAGCAGGTCACGTCCAGCTGGAAAGCAGCAGGTCACGTATAGCTGGAGAGCAGCAGGTCACGTCCGGCTATACAGCAGGTCACGTCCAGCTGGAGAGCAGCAGGTCACGTCCATCTGGAGAGCATCAGGTCACGTCCATCTGGAGAGCAGCAGGTCACGTCCAGCTGGAGAGCAGCAGGTCATGTCCATCTTGTGAGTAGCTGGTCGCGTCCATCTGGTGAGTAGCTGGTCACGTCCAGATGGTGAACAGGTCACGTCCAGCTGGAGAGCATCAAGTCACGTCCAACAGGAGAGCAGCAGGTCACGTCCACCTGGAGAGCCGCTGGTCACGTCCAGATGGTGAGCAGCAGGTCACGTCCAGATGGTGAGCAGCAGGTCACATCCAGCTGGAGAACAGCAGGTCATATCTAGCAGGAGAGCAGCAGGTAACGTAAAGCTGGAGAGCAGCAGGTCACGTCCAGCTGGTGAGTAGCTGGTCACGTGCAGATGGAGTACAGGTCGCGTCCAGCTGAAGAGCAGCAAGTCACGTCCAACAGGAGAGCAGCATGTCACGTCCAGCTGGAGAACATAAGTCATGTCCAACAGGAGAGCAGCAGGTCACGTCCAGCTGGTGAGTAGCTGGTCACGTCCAGATGGTGAGCAGCAGGTCACGTCCAGCTGGAGAGCTGGTCATGACCAGCTGGAGAACAGCAGGTCACATCTAGCAGGAGAGCAGCAGGTAACGTAAAGCTGGAGAGCAGCAGGTCACGTCCAGCTGGAGAGCAGCAGGTCACGTGAGGCTGTAGAGCAGGTCACGTCCAGCTGGTGAGCAGCAGGTCACCTCCAGCAGGAGAGCAGCAGGTCACGTCCAGCTGGAGAGAAGCAGGTCACGTTCAGCTGGAGAGCAGCAGGTCACGTCCAGCTGGAGAGCAGCAGGTCACGTCCAGCTGGAGAGCAGCAGGTCACGTCGATCTTGTGAGTAGCTGGTCACGTCCAGCTGGTGAGTATCTGGTCAAGTCCAGATGGAGAACAGGTCAAGTCCAGCTGGAGAGCAGCACGTCACGTCCAACAGTCAGGTCAGGTCCACCTGGAGAGCAGCTGGTCACATCCAGCTGGAGAACATCAGATCACGTCCAGATGGTGAGCAGCAGGTCACGTCCAGCCGGAGAGCAGCAGGTCAAGTCCGGCTGTAAAGCAGGTCACGTCCAGCTGGTGAGCAGCAGGTCACGTCCAGCAGGAGAGCAGCACGTCACGTTCAGCTGGAGAGCAGGAGGTCACGTCCAGCTGGAGAGCAGCAGATCACGTCCAGCTGGTGAATAGCTGGTCACGTGCAGATGGAGTACAGGGCACGTCCAGCTGGAGAGCACCAGGTCTCGTCCAGATGGTGAGAAACAGGTAACGTCCATGTGGTGAGCAGAAGGTCACGTCCAGCTAGTGAGCAGCAGGTCACGCCCAAGTAGAGAACTGGTCACGTCCAGCTGGAGATCAGGTCACGTCCAGCTGGTTAGCAGCAGGTCACGTATAGTTGCTGGAGAACAGTAGGTCACGTCCAGCTGGTGAGCAGCAGGTCACGTCCATTTGCAGAGCAGCAAGTCATGTCCAGCAGGTGAGTAACTGGTCACGTCCAGCTGTTGAGAAGCTGCTCACGTCCAGCTGGTGAGTAGCTAGTCACGTCCAAACGGAGAACAGGTCACGTCCAGATGGAGAACAGGAATTCACGTCCAAAAGGAGAGCAGCAGGTCACTTCCAGCTGGAGAGCAGCAGATAACGTCCAGCTGGAGAGCAGCATGTCACGTCCAGCTGGAGAGCAGCAGGTCACGTCCGGCTGTAGAACAGGTCACGTCCAGCTGGTGAGCATCAGGTCACGTCCAGCAGGTGAGTAGCAGGTCACGTCCAGCTGGAGAGCAGTAGGTCACGTCGAGCTGGAGAGCAGCAGGTCACGTCCAAATTGTGAGTAGCTGGTCACGTCCAGCTGGTTAGTAGCTGGTCACGTCCGGATGGGGAACACGTCACGTCCAACTGGAGAGCAGCAGGCACGTCCAGATGGTGAGCAGCAGGTCACGTCTTGATGGTGAGCAGCAGGTCACGTCCAGCAGGAGAGCAAGTCACGTCCAGCTGGTGAATAGCAGGTCACGGCCAGGTGGAGAGCAGCAGGTCCCGTCCCAGCTGGAGAGCAGCAGGTCACGTCCAGCTGGAGAGCAGCAGGTCACGTCCAGGTGGTGAGCAGTAGGTCACGTCCAGCTGGACAGCAGCAGGTCACATCCAACTGGAGAGTACCAGGTCACGTCCAGATGGTGAGAAGCAGGTCATGTCCACGTGGTGAGTAGAAGGTCACGTCAAGCTGGAGAGCAGCAGGTCTCGTCCTGCTTGGGAGCATCAGGTCACGTCCAGCTGGAGAGCTGCAGGTCTCGTCCATCTGGTGAGTAGCTGGTCACGCCCAGCTGGTGAGTAGCTGGTGACGTATAGATGAAGAACAGGGTAACTCCAGTTGGAGAGCAGCAGGTCACGTCCACCTGGAGAGCAGCTGGTCGCGTCCAGATGATGAGCAGCAGGTCACGTCCAGCTGGAGAGCAGGTCACGTCCAGCTGGTGAGTAGCAGGTCACGTATAGGTGGAGAACAGCAGGTCACGTACAGCTGGAGAGCAGCAGGTCACATCCAGCTTCTGCACAGTAGGTCACATCCAGCTGTAGAGCATCAGGTTATGTCCAGCTGGAGAGCAGCATGTCACGTCCAGCTGGTGAGCAGCAGGTCATATCCAACTCTTGAGCAGCAGGTCACGTCCAGCTCGTGAGCAGCAGGTTACTGCCAACTCTTGAGCAGCAGGTCACGTCCAGCTAAAGCAACAAGTCACGTTCAGCTGGTGAGCAGCAGGTCACGTCCAGCTGGAGAACAGGTCACGTCCAGCTGGTGAGCAGCAGGTCACGTCCAGCTGGTGAGCAGCAGGTCACGTCCAGCTGGAGAACAGGTCATGTACAGCTGGTGAGCAGCAGGTCACGTCTAGCTGCTGGAGATTTGTAGGTCACGTCCAGCTTCTGAACAGCAGGTCACGTCCAGTTGGAGAGCATCAAATCACGTCCAACTGGTGAGTAGATGGTCACGTCCAGCTGGTGAGTAGCTGGTCACGTCCAAATGGAGAACAGGTCACGTCCAGCTGGAGAACAGTAAGTCACGTCCAAAAGGAGAGCAGCAGGTCACGTCCAGATGGTGAGCAGCAGGTCACGTCCAGATGGTGAGCAGCAGGTCACGTCCAGCTGGAGAGCTGGTCATGACCAGCTGGAGAACAGCAGGTCACATCTAGCTGGAGAGCAGCAGGTCACGTCCAGCTGGAAAGCAGCAGGTCACGTACAGCTGGAGAGCAGCAGGTCACGTCCGGCTGTACAGCAGGTCATGTCCAGCTGGTGAGCAGCAGGTCACGCCCAGCAGGAGAGGAGCAAGTCATGTCCAACAGGAGAGCGGCCGGTCACGTCGACTTGGAGAACATCAGGTTACGTCCAGATTGTGAGCAACAGGTAACGTCCAGCTGGAGAGCAGGTCACGTCCAGCTGGTGAATAGCAGGTCACGTCCAGATGGAGAGCAGCAGGTCATGTCCAGCTGGAGATCAGGTCACGTCCAGCTGCAGAGCAGCAAGTCACGTCCAACAGGAGAGCAGCAGGTCACGTCCACCTGGAGAGCCGCTGGTCACGTCCAGATGGTGAGCAGCAGGTCACGTCCAGCTGGAGAGCAGCAGGTCACGTACAGCTGGTGAGCAGCAGGTCACTGCTAACTCTTGAGCAGCAGGTCATGTCCAGATAGAGTAGCAAGTCACGTCCAGCTGGTGACCAGCAGGTCACGTCCATCTGTTGAGCAGCAGGTCACGTCCAGCTGGAGAATAGGTCACGTCCAGCTGGTGAGCAGGAGGTCACGTCTAGCTGCTGGAAAACAGTAGGTCACGTCCAGCTGGTGAGCAGCAGGTCACGTCTAGTTGGAAAGCAGCAAGTCACGGCCAGCTGTGGAGTAGCTGGTCACGTCCAGCTGGTGAGTAGCTGGTCACGTCCAGCTGGTGAGTAGCTGGTCACGTCCAGCTGGTGAGTAGCTGGTCACGTCCAAATGGAGAACAGGACACGTCCAGCTGGAGAACAGTAAGTCACGTTAAAAAGGAGAGCAGCGGGTCACGTCCAGATGGTGAGCAGCAGGTCACGTCCAGCTGGAGAGCTGGTTATGAAAAGTTGGAGAACAGCAGGTCACATCTAACTGGAGAGTAGCATGTCACGTCCAGCGGAAGAGCAGCAGGTCACGTCCGGCTGCAGAGCAGGTCACGTCCAGTTGGTGAGCAGCAGGTCACGTCGAGCAGGAGAGCAGCAGGTCACGTCCAGTTGCAGAGCAGAAGGTCACGTCCAGCTGGAGAGCAGCAGGTCACGTCCATTTTGTGAGTAGCTGGTCACGTCCAGCTGGTGAGTAGCTGGTCACGTCCATATGGAGAACAGGTCAAGTCCAGCTGGAGAGCAGCAACTCACGTCCAACAGGAGAACAGCATGTCACGTCCAGCTGGAGAACAGCAAGTCACGTCCAACAGGAGAGCGGCCGGTCACGTCGACTTGGAGAACATCAGGTCACGTCCAGATTGTGAGCAACAGGTAACGTCCAGCTGGAGAGCAGGTCACGTCCAGCTGGTGAATAGCAGGTCACGTCCAGATGGAGAGCAGCAGGTCATGTCCAGCTGGAGATCAGGTCACGTCCAGCTGGAGATCAGGTCACGTCCAGCTGGAGATCAGGTCACGTCAAGCTGCTGGAGAAAAGTAAGTCACGTCCAGCTGGAGAGCAGCAGGTCACGTTCTGCTGGTGAGTATCTGTTCACTTCCAGATGGAGAACAGGTAACGTCCAGCTGGAGAACAGTAAGTCACGTCCAACAGGAGAGCGGTAAGTCACGTCCAGCTGGAGAGCAGCTGGTCACGTCCAACTGGAGAGCAGCAGGCACGTCCAGATGGTGAATTGCAGGTCACGTCCTGATGGTGAGCAGCAGGTCACGTCCAGCTGGAGAGCAGGTCACATCCAGCTGGAGAGCAGCAGGTCACGTCCAGCTGGAGACCAGGTCACGTCCAGCTGGAGAGCAGCAGGTCACGTCCGGCTGTAGAGCAGGTCACGTGCAGCTGGTGAGCAGCAGGTCACGTCCAGCAGGAGAGCAGCAGGTCACGTTCAGCTGGAGAGCAACAGGTCACGTCCAGCTGGAGAGCAGCAGGTCACGTCCAGCATGAGAGCAGCAGGTCAAGTTCAGCTGGAGAGCAGCAGGTCACGTCCAGCTGGAGAGCAGCAGGTCACGTTCAGCTGGTGAGTAGCTGGTCACGTGCAGATGGAGTACAGGTCACGTCCAGCTGGAGAGTAGCAAGTCACGTCCAACAGGAGGGCAGCATGTCACGTCCAGCTGGAGAACAGAAAGTCATGTCCAACAGGAGAGCAGCCGGTCACGTCCACCGGGAGAGAAGCTGGTCACGTCCAGATGGGGAGCAGCAGGTCACGTCCAGCTGGAGAGCAGGTCACGTCCAGCTGTTGAAAAGCATGTCACGTCCAGGTATAGAGCAGCAGGTCACGTCCAGCTGGAGATCAGGTCACGTCCAGCTTGTGAGCAGCAGGTCACGTTGAGTTGGAGAGCAGCAGGTCACGTCCAGCTGGTGAGTAGCTGGTCACGTCCAGCTGGTGAGTAGCTGGTCACGTCCATATGGAGAACAGGTCACGTCCAGCTGGAGAGCAGCAACTCACGTCCGACAGAAGAACAGCATGTCGCGTCCAGCTGGAGAACAGCAAGTCACGTCCAACAGGAGAGCGGCCGGTCACGTCAACTTGGAGAACATCAGGTCACGTCCAGATTGTGAGCAACAGGTAACGTCTAGCTGGAGAGCAGGTAACGTCCAGCTGGTGAATAGCAGGTCACGTCCAGATGTAGAGCAGCAGGTCATGTCCAGCTGGAGATCAGGTCACGTCCAGCTGGAGATCAGGTCACGTCAAGCTGCTGGAGAAAAGTAAGTCACGTCCAGCTGGAGATCAGGTCACGTCAAGCTGCTGGAGAAAAGTAAGTCACGTCCAGCTGGAGAGCAGCAGGTCACGTCCTGCTGGTGAGTATCTGGTCACTTCCAGATGGAGAACAGGTAACGTTCAGCTGGAGAACAGTAAGTCACGTCCAACAGGAGAGCGGTAGGTCACGTCCAGCTGGAGAGCAGTTGGTCACGTCCAACTGGAGAGCAGCAGGCACGTCCAGATGGTGAACAGCAGGTCACGTCCTGATGGTGAGCAGCAGGTCACGTCCAGCTGGAGAGCAAGTCACATCCAGCTGGAGAGCAGCAGGTCACGTCCAGCTGGAGAGCAGGTCACGTCCAGCTGGTGAAAAGCATGTCACGTCCAGGTATAGAGCAGCAGGTCACGTCCAGCTGGAGATCAGGTCACGTCCAGCTGGTGAGCAGCAGGTCACGTTGAGTTGGAGAGCAGCAGATCACGTCCAGCTGGTGAGTAGCTGGTCACGTCCAGCTGGTGAGTAGCTGGTCACGTCCAGATGGAGAACAGGTCACGTCCAGCTGGAGAACAGTAAGCCACTTCCAACAGGAGAGCAGTAGGTCACGTCCAACTGGAGACCAGCAGGCACGTCCAGATTTTGAGCAGCAGGTCACGTCCTGATGGTGACCAGCAGATCACGTCCAGCTGGAGAGCATGTCATATCCAGCCGGAGAGCAGAAGGTCACATCCAGCTGGAGAGCAGCAGGTCACGTCCAGCAGGAGAGCAGCAGGTCACGTTCAGCTGGAGAACAGCAGGTCACGTCCAGCTGGAGAGCAGCAGGTCACGTCCAGCTGGAGAGCAGCAGGTCACGTCCAGCTGGAGAGCAGCAGGTCACGTCCAGCTGGAGAGCAGCAGGTCACGTCCAGCTGGAGATCAGCAGGTCACGTCCAGCTGGTGAGCAGTAGGTCACGTCCAGCTGGAGAGCTGCAGGTCACATCCAGCTGGAGAGCACCAGGTCACGTCCAGATGGTGAGAAACAGGTAACGTCCATGTGGTGAGCAGAAGGTCACGTCCAGCTGGTGAGCAGCAGGTCACGCCCAGCTGGAGAACTGGTCACGTCCAGCTTGAGATCAGGTCACGTCCAGCTGGTGAGCAGCAGGTCATGTATAGTTGCTGGAGAACAGTAGGTAACGTCCAGCTGGTGAGCAGCAGGTCACGTCCATTTGGAGAGCAGCAAGTCACGTCCAGCTGGTGAGTAGCTGCTCACGTCCAGCAGGTGAGTAGCTAGTCACGTGCAAACGGAGAACAGGTCACGTCCAGATGGAGAACAGTAAGTCACGTCCAAAAGGAGAGCAGCAGGTCACGTCCAGATGGTGAGCAGCAGGAGAGCTGGTCATGACCAGCTGGAGAACAGCAAGTCACATCTAGCTGGAGAGCAGCAGGTAACGTCAAGCTGGAGAGCAGCATGTCACGTCCAGCTGGAGATCAGCAGGACACGTCCGGCTGTGGAACAGGTCACGTCCAGCTGGTGAGCATCAGGTCACGTCCAGCAGGAGAGCAGCTGGTCACGTCCAGCTGGTGAGTAGCTGGTCACGTCCAGATGGAGAACAGGTCACGTCCAGCTGGAGAGCAACAAGTCACGTCCAACAGGAGAGCAGCATGTCACGACCAGCTGGAGAACAGTAAGTCACGTCCAACAGGATAGCAACAGGTCACGTCCACGTGGAGAGTAGCTGGTCACATCCAGCTGGAGAGCAGCAGGTCACGTCCAGCTGGAGAGCAGCAGGTCACGTCCAACTTGTGAGTAGCTGGTCACGTCCAGTTGGTGAGTAGCTGGTCACGTCCAGATGGAGAACAGGTCACGTCCACCTGGAGAACAGTATGTCACGTCCAACAGGAGAGCAGTAGGTCACGTCTAGATGGAGAGTAGCTGGTCACGTCCAACTGGAGAGTAGCAGGCACGTCCAGATGGTGAGCAGCAGGTCACGTCTTGATGGTGAGCAGCAGGTCACGTCGAGCTGGAGAGCAAGTCACGTCCAGCTGGTGAATAGCAGGTCACGTCCAGGTGGAGAGCAGCAGGTCACGTCCCGCTGGAGAGCAGTAGGTCACGTCCAGCTGGTGAGCAGTAGGTCACGTCCAGCTGGACAGCAGCAGGTCACATCCAGCTGGAGAGCACCAGGTCACGTTCAGATGGTGAGAAGCAGGTCATGTCCAGGTGGTGAGCAGAAGGTCACGTCCTGCTGGAGAGCAGCAGGTCACGTCCAGCTGGAGAGCTGCAGGTCTCGTCAATCTGGTGAGTAGCTGGTCACGTCCAGCTGGTGAGTAGCTGGTCACGTCCAGATGAAGAACAGGTCAAGTCCAGCTGGAGAGCAGATGGTCACATCCAACAGGAGAGCAGCATGTCACGTCCAGCTGTAGAACAGTAAATCACGTCCAACAGGAGAGCAGCAGGTCACGTCCACCTGGAGAGCAGCTGGTCACGTCCAGATGATGAGCAGCAGGTCACGTCCAGCTGGAGAGCAGCAGGTCACGTCCAGCTGGAGAGAAGCAGGTCACGTCCAACTTGTGAGTAGCTGGTCACGTCCAGCTGGTGAGTAGCTGGTCACGTCCAGATGGAGAACAGGTCACGTCCAGCTGGAGAGCAACAAGTCACGTTCAACAGGAGAGCAGCATGTCACGATCAGCTGGAGAACAGTAAGTCACGTCCAACAGGATAGCAACAGGTCACGTCCACCTGGAGAGCAGCTGGTCACATCCAGCTGGAGAGCAGCAGGTCACGTCCAGCTGGAGAGCAGCAGGTCACGTCCAACTTGTGAGTAGCTGGTCACGTCCAGTTGGTGAGTAGCTGGTCACGTCCAGATGGAGAACAGGTCACGTCCATCTGGAGAACAGTATGTCACGTCCAACAGGAGAGCAGTAGGTCACGTCTAGATGGAGAGTAGCTGGTCACGTCCAACTGGAGAGTAGCAGGCACGTCCAGATGGTGAGCAGCAGGTCACGTCTTGATGGTGAGCAGCAGGTCACGTCCAGCTGGAGAGCAAGTCACTTCCAGCTGGTGAATAGCAGGTCACGTCCAGGTGGAGAGCAGCAGGTCAGGTCCAGCTGGTGAGCAGTAGGTCACGTTCAGCTGGACAGCAGCAGGTCACATCCAGCTGGAGAGCACCAGGTCACGTTCAGATGGTGAGAAGCAGGTCATGTCCAGGTGGTGAGCAGAAGGTCACGTCCTGCTGGAGAGCAGCAGGTCACGTCCAGCTGGAGAGCTGCAGGTCTCGTCAATCTGGTGAGTAGCTGGTCACGTCCAGCTGGTGAGTAGGTGGTGACGTCCAGATGAAGAACAGGTCAAGTCCAGCTGGAGAGCAGATGGTCAAATCCAACAGGAGAGCAGCATGTCACGTCCAGCTGTAGAACAGTAAATCACGTCCAACAGGAGAGCAGCAGGTCACGTCCACCTGGAGAGCAGCTGGTCACGTCCAGATGATGAGCAGCAGGTCACGTCCAGCTGGAGAGCAGGTCACGTCCAGCTTGTGAGTAGCAGGTCACGTATAGGTGGAGAACAGCAGGTCACGTCCAGCTGGAGAGCAGCAGTTCACATCCAGCTGGAGAGCATCAGGTTATGTCCAGCTGGTGAGCAGGAGGTCACATCCAGCTGGTGAGCAGCAGGTCACGTCCAGTTGGAGAGCAGCAAGTCACGTCCAGCTGTGGAGTAGTTGGTCACGTCCAGCTGGTGAGTAGCTGGTCACGTCCAGCTGGTGAGTAGCTGATCACGTCCAAATTGAGAACAGGTCACGTCCAGCTGGAGAGCAGTAAGTCACGTCCAAAAGGAGAGCAGCAGGTCACGTCCAGATGGTGAGCAGCAGGTCACGTCCAGATGGTGACCAGCGGTCACGTCCAGATGGTGACCAGCGGTCACGTCCAGTTACAGAGCAGAAGGTCACGTCCAGCTGGAAAGCAGCAGGTCACGTCCATTTTGTGAGTAGCTGGTCACATCCAGCTGGTGAGTAGCTGGTCACGTCCATATGGAGAACAGGTCACGTCCAGCTGGAGAGCAGCAAGTCACGTCCAACAGGAGAACAGCGTGTCACGTCCAGCTGGAGAACAGCAAGTCACGTCCAACAGCATGTAACATCCAGCTGGAGAGCATCAGGTCACGTCCAGAAAGTGAGCAACAGGTCACGTCCAGCTGGAGAACAGGTCACGTCCAGCTAGAGAACAGTAAGTCACGTCCAACATGAGAGCGTTAGGTCACGTCTAGCTGGAGAGCAGCTGGTCACGTCCTGATGGTGAGCAGCAGGTCACGTCCAGCTGGAGAGCAGGTCATATCCAGCCGGAGAGCATCAGGTCACATCCAGCTGGAGAGCAGCAGGTCACGTCCAGCTGGAGAGCAGCAGGTCACGTCCAGCTGGAGAGCAGCAGGTCTCGTCCATCTGGAGAGCAGCAGGTCACGTCCAGCTGGTGAGCAGTAGGTCAGGTCTACCTGGAGAGCAGCTGGTCACATCCAGCTGGAGAGCAGCAGGTCACGTCCAGATCTGAGCAGCAGGTCACGTCCAGCTGGAGAGCATCAGGTCACGTCCAGATGGAGAGCAGCATGTCACGTCCAGCTGGTGAGCAACAGGTCACGTCCAACTGAAGAGCAGCAGGTCACGTGCAGCTGGTGAGCAGCAGGTCACGTCCGGCTGGTGAGCAGCAGGTCATGTCCAGTTGGAGAGCAGCAAGTCACGTCCAGCTGGTGAGTAGCTGGTCACGTACAGCTGGTGAGTAGCTGGTCATGTCCAACTGAAGAGCAGCAGGTCACGTGCAGCTGGTGAGCAGCAGGTCACGTCCAGCTGGTGAGTAGCTGGTCACGTCCAGCTGGTGAGCAGCAGGTCACGTCCAACTGAAGAGCAGCAGGTCACGTCCAGCTGGTGAGCAGCAGGTCACGTCCAGGTGGAGAATAGCTCACGTCCAGCTGGTGAGCAGCAGGTCATTTCTAGCTACTGGAGAAAAGTAGGTCACGACCAGCTGGTGAGTAGCAGGTCACGTCCAGTTGGAGAGCAGCAGGTCACGTCCAGCTGGTGAGTAGCTGGTCACGTCCAGCTGCTGAGTAGCTGGTCACGTCCAGCTGCTGAGTACCTGACCACGTCCAAATGGAGAACAGTAAGTCACGTCCAAAAGGAGAGCAGCAGGTCACGTCCAGATGGTGAGCAGCAGGTCACGTCCAGCTGGAGAGCTGGTTATGACCAGTTGGAGAAGAGAAGGTCACATCTAGCTGGAGAGCAGGTCACGTCCAGCTGGAGAGCAGCAGGTCACGTCCAGCTAGAGAGCAGCAGGTCACCTCCGGCTGTAGAGCAGGTCACGTCCAGCTGGAGAGCAGCAGGTCACGTCCAGCTGGAGAGCAGCAGGTCACGTCCAGCTGCAGAGCAGCAGGTCACGTCCAGGTTGAGAGCAGCAGGTAGCGTGCACCTTGTGAGTAGCTGGTCACGTCAAGATGGAGAACAGGTCACGTCCAGCTGGAGAGCAGCAAGTCATGTCCAACAGGAGAGCAGCATGTCACGTCCAGCTGGAGAACAGTAAGTCACGTCCAACATGAGAGCAGCAGGTAACGTTCACTTGGAGAGCAGCTGGTCACATCCAGCTGGATAGCATCAGGTCACGTCCAGATAGTGAGCAGCAGGTCACGTCCAGCTGGAGAACAGGTCACGTCAAGCTGGTGGAAAAAAGTAGGTCACGTCCAGCTGGGGAGCACCTGGTCACGTCCAGCTTTAGAACAGTAAGTCACGTTCAACAGGAGAGCAGTCGGTCACGTCCAGGTGGTGAGCTGTAGGTCACGTCCATCTGGAGAGCAGCAGTTCACGTCCAGCTGGAGAGCAGCATCTCACGTCAGGTTGGAGAGCAGAAGGTTACGTCCAGCTGGAGAGCAGCAGGTCACGTCCAGCTGGAGAGCAGCAGGTCACGTCCATCTGGTGAGTAGCTGGTCACGTCCAGTTGGTTAGAATCTAGTGACGTAAAAATTAAGAACAGGTCACGTCCAGCTGGGGAGCAGAAGGTCCCGTTCAACAGGAGAGCAGCAGGTCACGTCCACCTGGACAGCAGCTGGTCACGTCCAGCTAGAGAGCAGCAGGTGACGTAAAGATGATGAGCAGCAGGTAACGTCCAGCTGGAGAGCAGGTCACGTCCAGCTGGTGAGTAGCAGGTCAAGTCTAGGTGAACAGCAGGTCACGTCCAGCTGGAGAGCAGCAGGTCACATCCCGCTGGTGAGCAGTAGGTCACGTCCAGCTTTAGAGCATCAGGTCACGTCCTGCTGGAGAGCAGCAGGTCACGTCCAGCAAGTGCATCAGGTCACGTCCAGCTGGTGAGCAGCAGGTCACGTCCAGCTGGAGAACTGGTCACGTCCAGCTGGTGAGGAGTAGGTCACGTCCAGCTGGTGAGCAGCAGGTCATGTCCAGCTAGAGAGCAGCAGGTCACGTCCAGCTGGTGAGCAGCAGGTCACGTTCTGCTGGAGAGCAGCCGTTTACGACCACCTTGCGAGCAGTAGGTCACGTCCTGCTGGAGAGCAGTAGCTAACGTCCAGCTGGACAGCAGGTCGCGTCCAGCTGGAGGGCTGCCTGTCACGTCCAGCTGTAAAGCAGCAGGTCACGTCCAACTGGATAGCAGTAGGTCAAGGCCAGCTGGTTAGCAGCAGGTCACGTTCAGCAGGAGAGCAGTATGTCACGTCCAGGTGAGGAGCAGCAGGTCACGTCCAACTGGAAAGCAGCAGGTCACGTCTAGCTGGAGATCAGGTCACGTCAAGCTGCTGGAGAAAAGTAGGTCACGTCCAGCTCGAGAGCAGCTGGTCACGTCCAGCTATAGAACAGTAAGTCACGTCCAACAGGAGAGCAGTAGGTCACGTCAATCTGGAGAGCAGCAGGTCACGTCCAGCTGGAGACCAGCAGGTCACGTCCGGCTGGCGAGCAGCAGGTCACGTCCAGCTGGAGAGCAGCAGGTCACGTCCAACTGGTGAGCAGTAGGTCACGTCCAGCTGGAGAACAGGTCACATCCAGCTGGTGAGAAGCAAGTCACGTCCAGCTGGAGAGCAGCAGGTCACGTCAGGTTGGAGAGCCGAAGGTTACGTCCAGCTGGTGAGCAGCAGGTCACGTCCAGATGGAGAGCAGCAGGTCACGTCCATCTGGTGAGAAGCTGGTCACGTTCAGTTGGTTAGTATCTGGTGACGTCCAAATTAAGAACAGGTTACGTGCAGCTGGAGAGCAGAATGTTACGTCCAGCTGTAGAAAAGCAGGTCACGTCCAGCTGGAGAGCAGCAGGTCACGTCCATCTGGTGAGTAGCTGGTCACGTCCAGTTGGTTAGTATCTGGTGACGTCCAAATTAGGAACAGGTCACGTCCAGCTGGAGAGCAGAAGGTCCCGTTAAACAGGAGAGCAGCAGGTCACGTCCACCTGGACAGCAGCTGGTCACGTCCAGCTATAGAGCAGCAGGTGACGTCCAGATGATGAGCAGCAGGTCACGTTCAGCTGGAGAGCAGGTCGCGTCCAGCTGGTGAATAGCAGGTCAAGTCTAGGTGGAGAACAGCAGGTCACGTCCAGCTGGAGAGCAGTAGGTCACGTCCAGCTAGAGCATCAGGTCACGTCCAGCTGGTGATCAGCAGGTTACGTCCAGCTGGTGAGCAGCAGGTCACGTCCAGCTGGAGAACAGGTCACGTCCAACTGGTGAGCAGCAGGACACGTCCTGCTGTAGAGTAGCCGGTCACGACCACCTTGCGAGCAGTAGGTCACGTCCAGCTGGAGAGCAGTAGCTAACGTCCAGCTGGACAGCAGGTCACGTCCAGGTGGAGGGCTGCCTGTCACGTCCAGCTGGAAAGCATCAGGTCACGTCCAACTGGATAGCAGTAGGTCACGGCCAGCTGGTTAGCAGCAGGACACGTTCAGCAGGAGAGCAGTAGGTCACGTCCAGGGAGGAGCAGCAGTTCACGTCCAGCTGGAGATCAGGTCACGTCAAGCTGCTGGAGAAAAGTAGGTCACGTCCAGCTGGAGAGCAGCTGGTCACGTCCAGCTATAGAACAGTAAGTCACGTCCAACAGGAGAGCAGTAGGTCACGTCCATCTGGAGAGCAGCAGGTCACGTCCAGCTGGAGAGCAGCTGGTCACGTCCGGCTGGCGAGCAGCAGGTCACGTCCAGCTGGAGAGCAGCAGGTCACGTCCAGCTGGTGAGCAGCAGGTCACGTCCAGATGGAGAACAGGTCACATCCAGCTGGTGAGTAGCAGGTCAAGTCTAGGTGGAGAACAGCAGGTCACGTCCAGCTGGAGAGCAGCAGGTCACATCCAGCTGGTGAGCAGTAGGTCACGTCCAGCTTTAGAGCATCAGTTCACGTCCAGCTGGAGAGCAGTAGGTCACGTCCAGCTAGAGCATCAGGTCACGTCCAGCTGGTGATCAGCAGGTTACGTCCAGCTGGTGAGCAGCAGGTCACGTCCAGCTGGAGAACAGGTCACGTCCAACTGGTGAGCAGCAGGTCACGTCCAGATGGAGAACAGGTCACATCCAGCTGGTGAGTAGCAGGTCAAGTCTAGGTGGAGAACAGCAGGTCACGTCCAGCTGGAGAGCAGCAGGTCACATCCAGCTGGTGAGCAGTAGGTCACGTCCAGCTTTAGAGCATCAGTTCACGTCCAGCTGGAGAGCAGTAGGTCACGTCCAGCTAGAGCATCAGGTCACGTCCAGCTGGTGATCAGCAGGTTACGTCCAGCTGGTGAGCAGCAGGTCACGTCCAGCTGGAGAACAGGTCACGTCCAACTGGTGAGCAGCAGGTCACGTTCTGCTGTAGAGTAGCCGGTCACGACCACCTTGCGAGCAGTAGGTCACGTCCAGCTGGAGAGCAGTAGCTAACGTCCAGCTGGACAGCAGGTCACGTCCAGCTGGAGGGCTGCCTGTCACGTCCAGCTGGAAAGCATCAGGTCACGTCCAACTGGATAGCAGTAGGTCACGGCCAGCTGGTTAGCAGCAGGTCACGTTCAGCAGGAGAGCAGTAGGTCACGTCCAGGTGAGGAGCAGCAGTTCACGTCCAGCTGGAGATCAGGTCACGTCAAGCTGCTGGAGAAAAGTAGGTCACGTCCAGCTGGAGAGCAGCTGGTCACGTCCAGCTATAGAACAGTAAGTCACGTCCAACAGGAGAGCAGTAGGTCACGTCCATCTGGAGAGCAGCAGGTCACGTCCAGCTGGAGAGCAGCAGGTCACGTCCGGCTGGCGAGCAGCAGGTCACGTCCAGCTGGAGAGCAGCAGGTCACGTCCAGCTGGTGAGCAGCAGGTCACGTCCATGTGGAGAACAGGTCACATCCAGCTGGTGAGAAGCAAGTCACGTCCAGCTGGAGAGCAGCAGGTCACGTCAGGTTGGAGAGCCGAAGGTTACGTCCAGCTGTAGAGCAGCAAGTCACGTCCAGCTGGAGAGCAGCAGGTCACGTCTAGCTGGAGAGCAGCAGGTCACATCCATTTGGTGAGTAGCTGGTCACGTCCAGTTGGTTAGTATCTGGTGACGTCCAAATTAAGAACAGGTCACGTCCAGCTGGAGAGCAGAAGGTCCCGTTCAACAGGAGAGTAGCAGGTCACGTCCACCTGGACAGCAGCTGGTCACGTCCAGCTAGAGAGCAGCAGGTGACGTCCAGATGATGAGCAGCAGGTCACGTCCAGCTGGAGAGCAGGTCGCGTCCAGCTGGTGAGTAGCAGGTCAAGTCTAGGTGGAGAACAGCAGGTCACGTCCAGCTGGAGAGCAGCAGGTCACGTCCAGCTGGAGAGCAGCAGGTCACATCCAGCTGGTGAGCAGTGGGTCACGTCCAGCTTTAGAGCATC
The DNA here is from genome assembly GCA_020271785.1 of Procambarus virginalis. Lineage (NCBI taxonomy): Eukaryota > Metazoa > Arthropoda > Malacostraca > Decapoda > Cambaridae > Procambarus > Procambarus virginalis. The sequence continues at coordinate 24,475 of WNGS01011057.1, forward strand.
AGTTCACGTCCAGCTGGAGAGCAGTAGGTCGCGTCCAGCTAGAGCATCAGGTCACGTCCAGCTGGTGATCAGCAGGTTACGTCCAGCTGGTGAGCAGCAGGCCACGTCCAGCTGGAGAACAGGTCAAGTCCAACTGGTGAGAAGCAGGTCACGTCCAGCTGGAGAACTGGTCACGTCCAGCTGGTGAGCAGTAGGTCACGTCCAGCTGGTGAGCAGCAGGTCATGTCCAGCTAGAGAGCAGCAGGTCACGTCCAGCTGGTGAGCAGCAGGTCACGTCCTGCTGGAGAGTAGCCGGTCACGACCACCTTGCGAGCAGTAGGTCACGTCCAGCTGGAGAGCAGTAGCTAACGTCCAGCTAGAGAGCAGTAGCTAACGTCCAGCTGGAGAGCAGTAGCTAACGTCCAGCTGGAGAGCAGTAGCTAACGTCCAGCTGGAGAGCAGTAGCTAACGTCCAACTGGAGAGCAGTAGCTAACGTCCAGCTGGAGAGAAGGTCACGTCCAGCTGGAGGGCTGCCTGTCACGTCCAGCTGGAAAGCAGCAGGTCACGTCCTACTGGATAGCAGTAGGTCACGACCAGGTGAGGAGCAGCAGGTCACGTCCAACTGGAAAGCAGCAGGTCACGTCCAGATGGAGAGCAGCAGGTCACGTCCAGCTGGAGAGCAGCAGGTCACGTCCAGCTGGTGAGCAGTAGGTCACGTCCAGCTATAGAGCATCAGTTCACGTCCAGCTGGAGAGCAGTAGGTCACGTCCAGCTAGAGCATCAGGTCACGTCCAGCTGGTGATCAGCAGGTTACGTCCAGCTGGTGAGCAGCAGGTCACGTCCAGCTGGAGAACAGGTCACGTCCAACTGGTGAGAAGCAGGTCACGTCCAGCTGGAGAACTGGTCACGTCCAGCTGGTGAGCAGTAGGTCACGTCCAGCTGGTGAGCAGCAGGTCACGTTCAGCAGGAGTGCAGTACGTCACGTCCAGGTGAGGAGCAGCAGGTCACGTCCAACTGGAAAGCAGCAGGTCACGTCCAGCTGGAGAGCAGCAGGTCACGTCCATCTGGTGAGTAGCTGGTCACGTCCAGTTGGTTAGTATCTGGTGACGTCCAAATTAGGAACAGGTCACGTCCAGCTGGAGAGCAGAAGGTCCCGTTAAACAGGAGAGCAGCAGGTCACGTCCACCTGGACAGCAGCTGGTCACGTCCAGCTATAGAGCAGCAGGTGACGTCCAGATGATGAGCAGCAGGTCACGTTCAGCTGGAGAGCAGGTCGCGTCCAGCTGGTGAATAGCAGGTCAAGTCTAGGTGGAGAACAGCAGGTCACGTCCAGCTGGAGAGCAGCAGGTCACATCCAGCTGGTGAGCAGTAGGTCACGTCCAGCTTTAGAGCATCAGTTCACGTCCAGCTGGAGAGCAGTAGGTCACGTCCAGCTAGAGCATCAGGTCACGTCCAGCTGGTGATCAGCAGGTTACGTCCAGCTGGTGAGCAGCAGGTCACGTCCAGCTGGAGAACAGGTCACGTCCAACTGGTGAGCAGCAGGACACGTCCTGCTGTAGAGTAGCCGGTCACGACCACCTTGCGAGCAGTAGGTCACGTCCAGCTGGAGAGCAGTAGCTAACGTCCAGCTGGACAGCAGGTCACGTCCAGCTGGAGGGCTGCCTGTCACGTCCAGCTGGAAAGCATCAGGTCACGTCCAACTGGATAGCAGTAGGTCACGGCCAGCTGGTTAGCAGCAGGTCACGTTCAGCAGGAGAGCAGTAGGTCACGTCCAGGGAGGAGCAGCAGTTCANCACGTCCAGCTAGAGACCAGCAGGTCACGTCCCGCTGGAGACCAGCAGGTCACGTCCACTGGAGAGCAGTAGGTCACGTCCAACTGGAGAACTGGTCACATCCAGCTGGAGAGCAGCAGGTCACGTCCAACTGGAGAACTGGTCACATCAGCTGGTGAATAGCGGTCACGACCAGCTGGCGAGCAGGTCACGTCCAGCGGGTGAGCAGTAGGTCAGGTCCAGCTGGAGAGCAGAAACTAATGTCCAGCTGGATAGCATGTCACGTCCAGCTGGAGAGCAGCCGGTCACGTCCAGCTGATAGCAATAGGTCACGTCCATCTGGTAAGCAGCAGTTCACGTCACGCTGGTGAGGCAGGTCACGTCCAGCTGGAGAGCAGGTCACTTCCAACTAGAGAGCAGGTCACTTCCAACTAGAGAGCAAGCCACGTCCTGCTGCAAAGCAGGTTACATCCAGTCTGGTGAGCAGCAGGTCATGTCCAGCTGGTGAGCAGCACATCACGTCCAGCTGGAGAGCACATGTCACGTCCAAATGGTAGCAGCAGGTCACGTCCATAGCTGGAGAGCAGCATGTCACGTCCAAATGGTGAGCAGCAGGTCACGTCCAGCTGGTGAGCACGCAGGTCACGTCCAGCTGGTGAGCAGCAGTCCCGTCCAGCTGGAGAGCAGCATTCACGTCCAAATGGTGAGCAGCAGGTCACGTCCCCTGGTGAGCAGCAGTCACGTCCAGCTGGTGAGCAGCAGGTCACATCCGCTGGTGAGCAGTGTCACGTACAGCTGGGAGGAGGTCACGTCCAGCTGGAGAGAAGCAGGTCACGTTCAGCTGGTTAGCAGCAGGTCACGTCCAGTCAGAGCAGCAGGTCACGTCCAGCTGGTGAGTAGCAGGTCACGTCCAGCTGGAGAGTACCGGTCACGACAAGCTGGCGAGCAGAAGCTAACGTCCAACTGGAGAGCAGGCCACGTCCAGCTGGTGACTGCAGGTGACGTCCAGCTGGAGAGCAGTAGCTAACGTCCACTGGAGAGCAGCCGGTCACGTCCAGCTGGAAAGCAGCAGGTCACGTCCCAACTGGAGAGCAGTTGGTCACGTCCAACTGGAGAGCAGTTGGTCACGTCCAGCTGGTGAGCAGCAGGTCACGTCCAGCTGGTGAGCAGCAGGTCACGTCCAGCTGGAGAACAGCAGGTCACGTCCAGCTGGATAGCAGTATGTCACGTCCAGCTGGTAAGCAGATCACGTCCAGCTGGAGAGCAGTAGGTTACGTACAGCTGGTGAGCAGCAGGTCACGTCCAGCTGGAGAGCAGCACGTCACGTCCAGCTGGTGAACAGGTTCCGTCCAACTGAAGAGCAGCAGGCACTTCCAGCTGGAGTGCAGGTCACGTCCAGCTTGAGTGCAGGTCACGTCCGGTTGGAGTGCAGGTCAAGTCCAGCTGGAGAGAAGCAGGTCACTTCCAACTGGAGAGCAGATCACGTCCAGCTGCAAAGCAGGTTACATCCAGCTGGTGTGCAGCAGGTCACGTCCAGTTGGAGAACAGGTCAGGTCCAGCTGGTGAGCAATAGGTCACGTCCAGCTGGTACGCAGCAAATCACGTACAGCTAGAGAACAGCTGGTCACGTCCAGCTGGAGAGCAGGTTACGTCCAGATGGCGAGCAGCAGGTCACGTCCAGCTGGAGTGCAGGTTACGTCCAGATGGCGAGCAGCAGGTCACGTCCAGCTGGAGTGCAGGTTACGTCCAGATGGTCAACAGGTCACGTCTAACTGGAGAGCAGGTCACGTACAGCTGCAAAGCAGGTTACGTCCAGCTGGTGAGCAGCAGGTCACGCCCACCTGGAGAGCAGGTCAAGACCATCTGGAGAGCAAGTCAAGTCCAGCTGGAGAGCAGGTCACGTCCAGCTGGAGAATAGGTCACGTCCAGCTGGTGAGCAGCAGGTCACGTCCAGCTGGTGAACAGTAGGTCACGTCCAGCTGGAGAGTAGCCAGTCACGACAAGCTGTCGAGAAGTAGCTAACGTCCATCTGGAGAGCAGGTCACGTCCAGCTGGAGAGCAGCCGGTCACGTCCAGCTGGAAAGCAGCTGGTCACGTCAAACTGGAGAGCAGTAGGTCACGTCCAATTGGAGAGCAGATCACGTCAAGCTGAGGAGCAGCAGGTCACGTCCAGCTGGAGAACAGCAGGTCACGTCCAGCTGGATAGCAGTAGGTCACGTCCAGCTCGTAAGCAGGTCACGTCCAGCAGGAGAGCAGTAGGTTACGTCCAGCTGGTGAGCAGCAGGTCAGGTCCAGCTGGTGAACAGTAGGTCACATCCAGCGGGAGAGAAGCAAGTCACGTGAAGGTGGAGAGCAAGTTACGTCCAGATGGCCAACAGGTCACGTCCAGCTGGTGAGCAGGTCACGTCCAGCTGGTGAGCAGGTCACGTCCAGCTGGAGAGCAGCAGATCACCTCCAGCCGGACAGCAGGTCACGTCCAGCTGGAGAGCAGGTTACGTCCAGATGGCCAACAGGTCACGTCCAGCTGGTGAGCAGGTCACTTCCAGGTGGAGAGCAGATCAAGACCATCTGGAGAGCAAGTCAAGTCCAGGTGGAGAACAGGTCACGTCCAGCTGGTGAGCAGCAGGTCACGTCCAGCTGGAGAGCAGCGGGTCAAGTCCAGCAAGAAAGCAGGTCAATTCCAGCTGATGAGCAGCAGGTCACGTCCAGCTGGTGAGCAGCAGGTCACGTCCAGCTGGTGAGCAGCAGGTCACGTCCAGCTGGTGAGCAGCAGGTCACGTTCAGCTGGTGAGCAGGTCACATCCACCTGGTGAGCAGGTCCCGTCCAGCTGGTGAGCTTTAGGTCAAGTCCAGCTGGTGAGCTGCAGGTCACGTCCACCTGGAGAGCAGCAGGTCATGTCCAGCTGGAGAGCACCAGGTCACGTCCATCTGGTGAGCAGTAGGTAACGTCCAGCTGGTGAGCAGCAGGTCACGTCAAGCTGTGAAAACAGGTCACGTCCAGCTGGTGATCAGCAGGACACGTCCAGATGGAGAGCAGTAACTAACGTATAGCTGGTGAGCAGGTCACGTCCAGCTGGAGAGCAGCGGGTCACGTGCAGCTGAAAAGCAGTAGGTCACAGTCATCTGGTAAGCAGGTCACGTCCAGCTGGAGAGCAGGTCACGTCTAGCTGGAGAGCAGGTCACGTCTAGCTGGGGAGCAGGTCACGTCCAGCTGCGAACCAGGTTGCGTCCAGCTGGTGAGCAGGTCACGTCCAGCTGGAGAGCAGGTCATGTCCAGCTGGAGAGCAGCAGGTCACTTCCAACTGGAGAGCAGGTCACGTCCAGCTGCAAAGAAGGTTACGTCCAGCTGGTGAGCAGCAGGTCACATCCAGTTGGAGAACAGGCTAGGTCCAGCTGGTGAGCAGTAGGTCACGTCCAGCTGGTGAGCAGCACATCACGTCCAGCTGGTGAGCAGCAGGTTACGTTCAGCTGGAGAGAAGCAAGTCACGTCCAGATGGCGAGCAGCAGGTCACGTCCAGCTGGAGAGAAGCAGCTCATTTTCTGCTGAAAAGCAGGTCACGTCCAGCTGGAAAGCAGATTACGTCCAGATGGCCAGCAGGTCACGTCCAGCTGGTGACAAGGTCACGTCCAGCTGGAGAGCAGCAGGTCACTTCCAGCTGGAGAGCAGGTCACGTCCAGCTGGAAAGCAGATTACGTCCAGATGGCCAGCAGGTCACGTCTAGCTGGTGAGCAGGTCTCGTCCAGCTGGAGAGCAGCAGGTCACATCCAGCTGTTGAGCAGTTGGTCACGTCCAGCTGGTGAGCAGGTTACATCCAGCTGGTGAGCAGCAGGTCACGTCCAGATGGTGAGCAGCAGGTCACGTCCAGCTGGTTAGCAGCAGGTCACGTCCAGCTAGAGAGCAGCAGGTCACGTCCAGCTAGAGAGCAGTAGGTCACGTCTAGCTGGTGAGCAGCAGGTCACGTTCAGCTGGATAGCAGCAGGTCACTTACAGCTGGAGAACAGCAGCTCACGTCCAGCTGGTGAGCAGTGTTACCTGATCGTTCGTTATGGCTCGTAACCCTGTACAGCATTAAGAAACTTGTTGTCTAGGGACATGTTAGAATTGCTGTAATATAGAGCGGGTCACCAGTGTAACCACATGATTGGCACAAGCAAGAATAAAGTATTTATCCCTTAGGACTAAGAAATATACATATAAATTATATTATATATATTAACAATAATTTTAATACAATATTACATAAAAAGCACAGATGGACAAGATCACTTATAAAAGCAAATTAAAGTATTGTCTCTCCTATAATATAAATGTATGTATGGCAAAACAAATATTAACAGACTTATCTCCCAAGTTGTTATCTCTCCTGTCCCGTGCGAGTTACTGATTACTTAAACTGCGGTAGTCAAAAACATTGCTTCTGCCCCACAGAAAATTGCCACACTAACATTATTTAATTAAACTTACATGGAGCAAAATAATGTGACAAGAGTAATCTTAAAGTAACTTAGTAAATGGTCAGAATAATATGCATAACAAAAATAATGTAATTATTAATACATGCAGTAATTAAAATAAAATAACAAAGGGAAATATTGGCAACGCTCCCCCGCCACCAGGAACTAGAAGTTTCTCACGGAATGTTGCCCCCCAATGTTCAAACAATTACAGAATTCCCATCGGTGATTCCTACTGATGATCATAAATAAAACCACTTTCCCACGAAATCAACCGTGAACCAACAGAGAGAAATCATCGTTCCCACGGGTAGAAAAGTTAGGCCTAATTCAACATATAAATCAGGCAACACATATCTTACATACAAGTAAAGAATATTTAGATGTACATATAATCAGATAAAACAAGGCATATATAGAAGTACAAATTAATGTAGAAGTACAAATTAAATGTATTTAATTACGTAGCTTATAGAGGTACGTAACACTTCCACCTCCAAGAAAAAAATGCAATGGATTGAAGATCAATGGCATTTTTTCTGAAGTAAAAATGTTAAGCACAAAAAAAACATTTATGGTACATCAAAACTTCTTGACAAAGCATCAGCAATAACATTCTGCCTGCCTGGAATATGTTTGATCTCAACATTGAATTCTTGCAAGAATAAGGACCAGTGCAAAATACGTTGGTTCTTAACTTTCATCATATTTATAAAGATAAGGGGATTGTGGTCTGTAAATACTAACACTTAGTTTCCTGACAGATAAATTTCAAACTTCTTAATTGACAATATAAGACCCAACGCTCCTTTTCT
>WNGS01011057.1:31521-56693 GCA_020271785.1 Procambarus virginalis
CACCCTCCCACCATCACCCTCCCTCCATCACCTCCCCCATCACCCTCCCACCATCACCCTCCCACCATCACCCTCCCACCCATCCCTCCCACCATCACCCTCCCACCCATCCCCCCCCACCATCACCCTCCCACCCATCCCTCCACCCATCCCTCCCACCATCACCCTCCCACCATCACCCTCCCACCATCACCCTCCCACCCATCCCTCCCACCCCCTCACCACATCACCCTCCCACCATCACACCTCCCACCCATCCCCTCCCACCCATCCCCCCCCCATCACCCTCCCACCATCACACCTCCCACCCATCCCCTCCCACCAATCCCCCCTCCCACCATCACCCTCCCCCCATCACCCTCCCACCATCACCCTCCCACCCCCTCCCCCCCCACCCATCACCCTCCCACCCTCCCTCCCACCATCACCCTCCCACCCATCCCTCCCACCATCACCCTCCACCATCACCCCTCCCACCATCACCCTCCCACCATCACCCTCCCACCCATCCCCCCCACCATCACCCTCCCACCCATCCCTCCCACCATCACCCTCCCACCCATCACCCTCCCACCATCACCCTCCCACCCATCCCTCCCACCATCCCCTCCCACCATCACCCTCCCACACATCACCCTCCCCCATCACCCTCCCACCATCACCCTCCCACCCATCCCTCCCACCATCACCCTCCCACCATCACCCTCCCACCATCACCCTCCCACCCATCCCTCCCACCATCACCCTCCCACACATCACCCTCCCCCATCACCCTCCCACCCATCCCTCCCACCATCACCCTCCACCATCACCCTCCCACCATCACCCTCCCACCATCACCCTCCACCATCACCCTCCCACCATCACCCTTCCACCATCACCCTCCACCCATCCCTCCCACCATCACCCTCCCACACATCACCCTCCCCCATCACCCTCCCATCCACCCCTCCACCCATCCTCCCACCACCACCCTCCCACCATCCCCTCCACCATCACCTCCACCCATCCCCCCCACCATCACCCTCCCACCCTCCCTCCACCATCACCCTCCCACCATCACCCCTCCCACCATCACCTCCCACCCATCCCCCCACCATCACCCTCCCACCATCACCCTCCTCACCCATCCCCTCCACCATCACCCTCCCACCATCACCCTCCACCCATCCCCCCACCATCACCCTCCCACCATCACCCTCCCACCATCCCCTCCCACCATCACCCCCCCACCATTACACTCCACCATCACCCTCCCACCTCACCCTCCACCATCAACCCTCCCACCATCACCCTCCCCCATCACCTCCCACCATCACCCTCCCACCCATCCCTCCCACCATCACCCTCCCACCATCACCCCTCCACCCTTCCCTCCCACCATCACCCTCCCACCATCACCCTCCCACCATCACCCCCCCACCATCACCCTCCCACCATCACCCCCCCACCATCACCCTCCCACCATCCCCCTCCCACCCATCCCTCCCACCATCACCCTCCCACCCATCCCCCCACCATCACCCTCCCACCCATCCCTCCCACCATCACCCTCCCACCATCACCCTCCCACCATCACCCTCCCACCATCACCCTCCCACCATCACCCTCCCACCATCACCCTCCACCATTACCTCCCACCAATGACAATGAAAAGTCCAACAGAATACCACAAGAAAATGCCTTAATATATCACTCTATGTAAACAACACTTTTTAAACGGTTTTATGCTCCTAAAATATTAATCAAATAAAAAAGCAAGGAAACTTATCACAAAATTTCCAGGAAATATATCTTTACCAGCAGCCTAACCGGGTCGTTTATTTCCAGTGAGGCGGTGGAAGGTAATTTGCATATTCTCACCACCTTACTCTAAACTGCTCTTGATTTTACCCTCTACTTGGTCTTCTAGATTTTATTTAGATTCTGTGGAAGATTAATAATTCTAACACAATTATTCAACTATTTCTTATGGTCCCTTTTACTGACTGATGGTAATTGAAAAATCAAGTCTCCAAAATTCATTTTATTTTAGTCATGACGTGATCTTGAACACGTTTCGTAATAATCTTATTACATTTTCTCAAGATTGTAGTTCACACACACACAACTAAACTTGCAAACACTGAAACAGAGTTTTACTTATGCTAAATATTACACAGCTTTGTCTTATAGACTCTGCAGTGGGTGAGGATGATATGTATAACAGTTTTGGATGAGGTGAACAAACTTTGCACAAAGATAGAACACGATTACAATGGGTATAATTGGAATGAGAGGAGAAGAATGTGAAGTAACTGCAAAGGGCCTATTGGCCATATTCCTCTTGTGCTTCTATATTGGTACGGAGTCTTGAAGTGGGTAGAATATAGTTGTGCATTAATTGGCTGTTGATTGCTGGTGATGACTTTTTGATGTAGTGCCTCCAGATGTCAAGCCTGCCTGCCATCTCTATATCTATCGATGATTTCTGTGTTGTTTGTTATAGACTTCTCTGGTGATGGTCTGGTTATGGAAGAGATTATATGTTCCTTAATGAGCCTGTTGCTTATGCATTGTTAATCGCTGGAAAGAGATGTTGTTGTCTTGCCTATAGCCTAGTTCTTTGGGGCTTACAGTCCCCAAGTGGGCATTTGAAGGCATAGACGACATTAGTCTCCTTTCAAAGCGTTCTGCTTTGTGTCTGGAGAGTTTTTCATGAGTAGGTGGCCGATTTTTTTAGGTTTATAGTAAATCGTCAATTGTATCTTCTGATTTTTGTCTGTAGGATAACGTTCCTATTAACAATATCTTTCAGGACCCTTCCTCAGTTTATGAGCTAGGGAAAATAAGTTCCTGTAAAATAATCTAATAGGGGGTACAGGTGTTGGTTAGTTGACCCTTCAGAGGTGCAGGCGTTTCACCTTCTTTTAAAGATATCTTCAACGGAACCATTCGAGAAGCCGTTGTTGACTAGGACCTAGTTACTTACCCTACATAGTTCTTCATCGACTTGCTTCCATCCTGAGCGTGTGGCTGAAGCACGGTCGACGAAGCATTGACAACACTCCTCTTGACCTGTCTGGGCAGTCACTGTTGGCATTGAGGCACATTCCTATGTTTGTTTCCATAATGTAGACTGCAGTGGGAAACACTTGTCCTTTCCTGACTGTTACATCTAGAAAGGGCAGCTTCCATCCTTCTCTCATCTTGCAAGTGGAACTCAACACAGAATTCTGCTCGAATGCCTCCTTCAGCTCCTGCAGACGTGTGAAATCAGGTACCTGTGTAAAAATGTCGTCAACATACCTGCAGTATTATGGCAGGTTTCAAGTTCTATGTTCACTAAGACCTTCTGTTCGATGGTAACCCATGTAAGTTTGCAACAGGACCCCTAGGGGAGAACCCATGGTGACCCCATCTACTTGCTTATACATGTGCCGCATCAGGGGCTCAATAAGGCTTCTGAACCTTGCTGAATCAACTCACTGAGACCAAGTCACACTCCTAAATTAATTGGGTATAAACTGGATCCCCCCACGTTATGTCCAGACCAAGTGAGATAGAGCCCGAAAGTGTGAGTTGGAGATCCTGTTAGGACCACATAATCGGCCTCGAGCAAACACAAAGGAAATCACCACCCAAAGACACCATGCAAGCAGAGACCATATATTCAAAGTGAGGAACAAATCGAAGGCAACTACAGAAGCACCATAATGACCCACCGCGCTCAAAGCGGCAGCTTAAAGAAGCTGGAGAACAAGAGATAGTTTCAGAGAGCTGACCAGTCGCTCAATATACGTCATTCTTAAGAAAGACGAATATCTGGCGAAAATGAACCTCATACTCTCTGACCAAACTAAATTCCAAAGGGTAACGAAGGACACACAGCCGAACTGAAAACAAAGGTTAACAGATTATTGAAACTGTGAACGCCAAGAAATCCGGACTCCACCTGCCAAGATTATTGGAGAATACAAACCTGGGACTGCGTATGGAAATATCAAGACACACAAGCCTGGAAACCCACTTCAGCCAATCATCAGCCAGATACCCACACCCACGTACAGACTGGCGAAGCGACTCAACGGCTTGCTGACTCCTTATGTACCTTGATGCTTTCAGCCTGAAGTCTCCAAAGGAATTTGTTGAGTTTACTGCAGGGAACACGGGCAACAGGGATAAGTGCCTCATTGGACGTAGAATCACTGTTTACCAACGTACCTGTGGATGAAACAATCGGGATGATAGCGGACAGAGTATCGTGATCCGGCCTGTAACTCCTCTTGACATACCAGAAAACGTTCTAAGGAAACTACTCCAAGCTTGTACTAAAGAGGCACCCTTCTTGAGCTGGGATGGGCACATGTATAAGCAAGTAGATGGGGTCCCATGGGTTCTCCCCTAGGTGTCCTGTTTGTGAACATCTACATGGGTGCCATCAACAAAAGGTCTTAGTTGACATGAATTTGAAACCGGCCATATACTGCAGGTATGTTGACGACATTTTTACACAGGTACCTGATGTCAGACATCTGCAGGAGCTGAAGGAGGCATTGAGCGGAATTCTGTGTTGCGTTTCACTTAAAGATGAGAAGGATGGCAAGCTACCCTTCCTAGATGTAACAGTCATGGAAAGGAGCGGAGGTTTCCACACTGCAGTCTACACTAAGGAAACAAACATAGGAATATGCCTCAATGCCAACAGTGACTGCCCAGACAGGTACAAGAGGAGTGTTAGTTAAGTCGATGGAAAAGAACTCATGTAGGGTAAGGCAGGTCCTAGTCAACAACGGCTTCTCCAATGGTTTTGTTGAAGACATCATAGAAGAAAGGTGAAATGCCATGCAACCTCTGAAGAGACAACTAACACAACACCTGTACCCCCTATTAGGCTATTTTACAGGAACTTCTTTTCCACAGCTCATAAAACAGAGGAAAGGGTCCTGAAAGATATTGTTAATAGGAACGTTATCCCTACAGACAAAAATCAGGAGGTACAATGGACGATTACTATAAAACCAAAAAAAACGGCCAACCTACTCATGAGAAACTCTCCAGACACAAGCAGAACGCTTTAAAAGAGACCAACGTCGTCTATGCCTTTAAATATAGGAAGACAACAACATCTCTTTCCAGGCGATTAACAATGCATAAGCAACACGGCTCCATTAAGGAACATATAATCTCTTCCCACAACCAAACCATCCTCAGAGAAGTCTTAACAAAAACACGCAGAAATCATCGATAGATACAGCGATAGCAGGCGGCTTGACCTGCGAGGCACTACACATCAAGAAGTCAACACCAGCAATCAACGGCCAATTAATGCACAACTATATTCTACCCACTTCAAGACTCCGCACCAATATAGAAGCATCAAGAGGAAATATGGGCCAATAGGCCCTTTGCAGTTACTTCCATTCTTCCTTTATTTCCTATTACTTGATATTGTGTTCTTCTGTTTAAGTTTGTTCACCTCATCCAAAACTGTTGTAACATATCATCTCACCCAATGCAAGTATAAATGACAAAAGCTGTTTAAATATAGCATAGTAAATCTCTGTTTAGTGTTTGAAGTTATAGTTGTGTGTGTGCAAACTAATGTCTTTGAAATATATTCACACTAATAAACTACTATTGTATTATAATAAATCATCATAATTATATACTAACTACAGTGGTTATTAATCTCACTAACGGAGTGTAAACATAAATTAAACCATTTCATCTGCGGATTAGTGCTAGAATTCTCATGAAATAGAGTAGCAACATTGCGTCAGATAATGTCTAGTTAGACACGTTTATTACCAAATGTGTTAGAGAATTGAATGTGGTTCTCTAAAATTTTCAGCATTCCGTGTAATAATTACCTACGGTATAATATGACTCCCGATAATCAAAAACCGAGAGTTATTAACTGAAATTGTTACAAGTAGCAGTTTTATCTGTTTACTTGCGAATGCTATAGGAGAATAAAAACCCCCCCCCAACCCCCCCTCCTTTTTTACCCCCAATCTCCATTTCTCGTTTAAGACCATTAAACGAAATTATAATATTTAAGTCCAACTATAATTGCAACCCGTTCCATTAACTATTACATACCATAATTGCGCGGAAAAGAAGTTGTTCGTGATTAATAATTTCTGTGGTGAATACGAGAGACGGGTTGAGGGAAGGCGGAGACGCCATTACACACGTGGCATCCCTGGCGTGAAGAGGTGGCGAGACACGTGGTAGTGACTGGGGGTTTTTATCGACAAGAATTAATTGAAATACCCGTTAACAGTTAACAATTACTTATCCACGTGATAATACTAAATAGTGCCGCGGCCAGTTATAACGCTCAACATTGAAGCCACAACCCGTAAATACACGTATCACAGCAGTGGACCTCCTGGGACTGGCTGACGCGATTTCGGCAGACCTCAGTATTTTGATACGCTCATGTTAAGTATTTTATTCTCATTTGATGCATCATTTTGGGTTGGTATATTATGTGAGTAGTCTGTCATTTACGCAAGATACTACATACACAACGTTGATTGAATATTCAACAATTTCTCCGTTTTTCATGAATATTTGAAATAAATCATAGCCTAATCAATGTACTTACATTTCTCTGATTTCAGCGTGTATACGAGGAGTCGACAAGTTGTTTCTCATCTTTCGTGATATTCACTTCGGGTTCTTTCTTTATTGGGATCCTGTGACCACGGGGACGAATGACGAAATGGCGTTACAGAAATCGTCTTACAGCTAAGACTCCCATTTTGTATAAATTTAACTAAGATTATTACTGATTTTCACATAATTCATATAGGATCTTTACATTGAATAACTTATTGCCAGAAATGATGATTTGGTAATTCATGTGTTTTGTTTTACTGTTGCTCAATAACTCATAATCTTCAATGTTCATTATTTGAGTTATCATAATCTTTAATCTATTTTAGTTTAGATTTTATGTTATTAACTCAAAAATGAACTAGTGACGAACCACACTGGTTCTTAGATATATATGAACTTCTAGAAATACCCCCCAATGTTGATATTTGAGGCTTTGACTTTAATTAATAATACAATCTATTCATTACTTTCAAGTGATTATTCATTTAATTAGTATCCATAGACACTGGTTCTTCAGTGTCATTCTAATGATCACTATTATTCGTTTTCCCTCTTTTCTCAAAAGTGGGTGGTCCTTCGATTTATTTAAACATAATAATCAAATAATTAAATATATGAGTTCAAGCCCCAGATACCCAACAACTAAAGTCTTTGAAAATGTAAAAAGTTATTACGAAACGTGTTTCAAGTGTCACGTCAGACTAGAAATTAAAATGAATTTTGGAGAATTGATTTTTCAATTACCATCAATAGTAAAAAGGAGCATATGAAATACTGAGAAAATTCGTGTTAGAATTATTAATCTTACTTTTTCGGACATATTTAACAACATATGTTTACAAGAAAGACTGCTACCAATATATATATATATATATATATATATATATATATATATATATATATATATTATATATATATATATATATATATATATATATATATATATTGGTAGCAGTCTTTCTTGTAAACATATGTTGTTAAATATGTCCGAAAAAGTAAGATTAATAATTCTAACACGAATTTTCTCAATATTCTTATGTTCCTTTTTACTGTTGATGGTAATTGAAAAATCAATTCTCCAAAATTCATTTTAATTTTTAGTCTGACGTGACACTTCAACGCGTTTCGTAATAACTTTTTACATTTTCAAAGACTTTAGTTCACACACACAACTATAACTTGCAAACACTAAACAGAGGTTTACTATGCTAATTTTTAAACAGCTTTTTGTCTTATATACTTGCATTAGGGGAGATGATATGTTACAACAGTTTTGGATGAGGTGAACAAACTTTCAATACGAGACAGAACACGATCAATGGGTATAGATGAAAAGGAAGAATGGAAGTAACTGCAAAGGGCCTATTGGCCCAATTTCCTCTGATGCTTCTATATTGGTATGGAGTCTTGAAGTGGTTGAATATAGTGGTGCATAATGGCCGTTGATTGCTGGTGGTGACTTCTTGATGTGTAGTGCCTCGCAGATGTCAAGCCGCCTGCTATCGCTGTATCTATCGATGATTTCTGCTTTGTTTGTTAAGACTTCTCTGAGGATGGTCTGGTTGTAGGAGAGAGATATATGTTCCTTAATGGAGCCGTGTTGCTTATGCATTGTTAATCGCCTGGAAAAGAGATGTTGTCTTTCCTATATTTAAAGGCATAGACGACGTTGGTCTCTTTTAAAGCGTTCTGCTTTGTGTCTGGAGAGTTTTTCATGAGTAGGTTGGCCGTTTTTTTGGTTTTATAGTAAATCGTCCATTGTACCTCCTGATTTTTGTCTGTAGGGATAACGTTCCTATTAACAATATCTTTCAGGACCCTTTCCTCTGTTTTATGAGTTTGGAAAAGAAGTTCCTGTAAAATAGCCTAATAGGGGGTACAGGTGTTGTGTTAGTTGTCTCTTCAGAGGTTACATGGCATTTCACCTTCATTTCTATGATGTCTTCAACAAAACCATTTGAGAAGCCGTTGTTGACTAGGACCTGCCTTACCCTACATAGTTCTTCATCGACTTGCTTTCATCCTGAGCTGTGGCTGAGAGCACGGTCGACATAAGAGTTAACAACACTCCTCTTGTACCTGTCTGGGCAGTCACTGTTGGCATTGAGGCATATTCCTATGTTTGTTTCCTTAGTGTAGACTGCAGTGTGGAAACCTCCGCTTCTTTCCATGACTGTTACATCTAGGAAGGGTAGCTTGCCATCCTTCTCCATCTTGTAAGTGAAACGCAACACAGAATTCCGCTCGAATGCCTCCTTCAGCTCCTGCAGATGTCTGACATCAGGTACCTGTGTAAAAATGTCGTCAACATACCTGCAGTATATGGCAGGTTTCAAATTCATGTCAACTAAGACCTTCTGTTGATGGCACCCATGTAGATGTTCGCAAACAGGACACCTAGGGGAGAACCCATGGCGACCCCATCTACTTGCTTATACATGTGCCCATCCCAGCTCAAGAAGGGTGCCTCTTTAGTACAAGCTTGGAGTAGTTTCCTTAGAACGTTTTCTGGTATGTCAAGAGGAGTTCAGGCCGGATCACGATACACTCGGTCCACTATCATCCCGATTGTTTCATCCACAGGTACGTTGGTAAACAGTGATTCTACGTCCAATGGGGCACTTATCCCTGTTGCCCGTGTTCCCTGCAGTAAATCAACAAATTCCTTTGGAGACTTCAGGCTGAAAGCACAAGGTACATAAGGAGTCAGCAAGCCGTTGAGTCGCTTCGCCAGTCTGTACGTGGGTGTGGGTATCTGGCTGATGATTGGCTGAAGTGGGTTTCCAGGCTTGTGTGTCTTGATATTTCCATACGCAGTCCCAGGTTTGTATTCTCCAATAATCTTTGGCAAGTGGAGTCCGGATTTCTTGGCGTTCACAGTTTCGATCAATCTGTTAACCTTTGTTTTCAGTTCGGCTGTAGTGTCCTTCGTTACCCTTTGGAAGATGCGCCTATTCGAATGCAACGTTGTGTCAAAATTTCAAAGAAATTGGTAAAGAGGTTTCGACGATTTCTGTCACATGAAAAACACATGAAAAACGCAGTTTAAAAAAAAAATGTTTTTTTTCCATCACAGACGTGACATCAATATAATAAGTATATAAAAATCTGCTCGGATACGAATGGAACATTGTGTGAAAATTTCAAAGCAAACGGTGAAGAACTTTCAGAGATTAGCGATTTTGAACAAACGAACATTTCCATTTTTATTTATATAGATTATTTTCTACCACAGACGTGGCCACACATTTACAATGCTAACCAGAATATATACAAATTCTTTTGTCTTCCATGGACAGGGTTACAGATCTGTTGAACATATTGTTCAGTAATTTATTGAAAAATCAACCACAGAAGGTGATTGTAGTACTCTTAAAATGCTAATCTATCCTACATACTGAAATATATAAATACACAGATTTACGCCTGTGAAATATTAATACACAGATTTACGTCCTACATAAACAGTGTTCGATGTGTCTTTTTATATAATGTCATTAACGTGCTTTTAAAACGGTGAAAAGTAATTTTGACCAGCTTCCACATACCCTGTATACACATACATACATATATACTGTCACGCGTCACTCACCTTGGCCTTGTGCTACAGGGGTTACAGTAAAGCAGCGGGGATCATGCTACTGACCCTGTAACCCCTCGCCGCGGTACTCTACTGGAGTACCATTTACCACAACCAGGGAGCTCTCCAAGTCGTGCCTCAAGTCCGGTCGCCACCGCTTGACCTTGGACCCAAGCGGGAGAGGAGAAGGCCCAACACACACTGCTCGAGCTCGATCCTGCAATGTGCAACTCCTCCACCAGGCCTGCGCACCGACACGTGCAAACTTTTGCCGGACCTCCGGCCGTAACCTCAGTTCTCACCTTTGTTTCCTGGTCGCCAGCTGGGTAAGCTTCTCTGCGTCCCACCAACACTTTTATTTCATCTGTACCACCGTGTTGCCAGCCAAGGGTCTCTTTTCCATATAATTCCAGTACTAGTTTGGTGCAAACTAATAGCATTAATTTACAATGCTCAGTGAGATGAAGGTGACACATAAAAGCGCTAATAAAATGATAATGTTTACTTAAGAGTAAACTACAAACACATGAGAGATACATATGGATGAATATTAAGGTAAATAATTATGATGGTGTCAGCAGCGGTTCTCTGGTGGCCGCTAGCAACTCGCATCGGATGGTCCAGTTTCAACCCGTCCTCACAAATTCGTAGTCAATATTGACTTATTAAATACGTGCATAGGTGACATACTTAACATAATAGTTTCCCTTGAAAAGCTTCATAGAAAACACATACCTTACCTAACCTTCTTAGTATGTTAAGATAAGCATCTTATTGCTTCGTAATTACAATTATTACTCAACCTATACCTATAATAGGTTAAGTAACAATTGTAATTATGAAGCAATAAGAAGCTTATCTTAACATACTAACAAGGTCAGGTAAGGTCGGTATTTTCTATGAAGCTTTTCAAGGTAAACTATTATGTTTAGTATATCACCTATGCACGTATTTAATAAGTCAATATTGACTATACGAATTTGCGAGGACGGGTTGCCAGTTTATAGGGATCGTCGGCCCCTCACGTGGGGGGGGGGGCACTTCATCAGTGTAGGTCCACAGTCCTCCCGACTCCGCCACTCGCTATCTTCTCTAGGCAGTAGATACCATAGACGTGCTGCCCTACAGCCTAATCTACTCTTATAATATCTAGAAACAATCAAGCACCTACAAGTATCACTAGGCCTATGTTGCCTAATACCAAGGGAAAATGGGAGGGGAATAATGATCAACGTTAACATGTCCTGCCCTCAGACACCTGTACTCCGATGGTCGTTGTGGTCCTCGGTCCCTCACGTCGTTCGTCGGCGTTCCGGATGAGTTACCACTCCATAGGCGTCGTGTAGCTGCACGTCTTCGCCGTGCTCATTCCCAAATTGCAATTCCTGGTCGTTGGTTCATACAGTCGTCTCTGCTCACTTCGTCTCCTTCAGTCGCCCCTTCACCGAGATCACATACTCATGGATCTGGAAGTGACTTCTCCCTTCCGAGTTCCCAGTGGGCGTGATCCAATCACAGCAGCTCTGATCACCACGGAGTTCCACTGACGGTGAGCCACTCCCGACTCCTCCAAGACCATCACCTCACAGTTCTCGGCGCCTTACACCGCTGGAACTCGGCTTCTTTGCACTTCGCTGAAGTGTGCATTCCCATATGTGAATGTCTCCTCACGATATCTATCAGAATATTTAATGCTACAACTTTCAGGTCTTTGTGAATTTGCTAGGTGGGAAAGATTTTCATTACATATTTGTTTTGTTTAAGAATTGTCTTTGTCACTGCTAATGCAACACACCTATCAGTTTCTACCACTGGTTTTATACAGGCTGTTTTTGCAAGCATATCAACAGTGTCATGGCTTGAGATGTCAACATATGATGGTATCCATAGGAATTTATTTACAATCTGTTTTCTTTAGCAGCCAAAACATTCATTCGAACATCACTGACTATTTTCTGGGTGTCACTACTATGTGCCCTCAAGGCCTGGAGTGCACTCTGCGAGTCACAGTGGATGGCTGGGAGTGGAGGACCAGGAGTGGAGGACCAGGAGTGGAGGACCAGGAGTGGAGGACCAGGAGTGGAGGGCCAGGAGTGGAGGACCAGGAGTGGAGGACCAGGAGTGGAGGACCAGGAGTGGAGGACCAGGAGTGGAGGACCAGGAGTGGAGGACCAGGAGTGGAGGACCAGGAGTGGAGGACCAGGAGTGGAGGACCAGGAGTGGAGGGCTGGGAGTGGAGGACCAGGAGTGGAGGACCAGGAGTGGAGGACCAGGAGTGGAGGACCAGGAGAGTTAGAGTCTGAGGGAAGCACACCCACAGGATGCACCAGTACCCACCTTCTTCAGAATAGAGACCTCCCGTCCCCCAGGGAGAGGAGACCCCCCTCCCTGGGGAGAGGAGACCCCCCCTCCCTGGGGGAGAGGAGACCCCCCCTCCCCCAGGGAGAGGAGACCCCCCCTCCCCCAGGGAGAGGAGACCTCCCCTCCCCCAGGGAGAGGAGACCCCCCTTCCCCAGGGAGAGGAGACCCCCCCTCCCCAGGGAGAGGAGACCTCCCCTCCCCCAGGGAGAGGAGACCTCCCCTCCCCAGGGAGAGGAGACCCCCCTCCCCCAGGGAGAGGAGACCCCCCTCCCCCAGGGAGAGGAGACCCCCCTCCCCCAGGGAGAGGAGACCTCCCCTCCCCCAGGGAGAGGAGACCCCCCCTCCCCCAGGGAGAGGAGACCCCCCCTCCCCCAGGGAGAGGAGACCTCCCCTCCCCCAGGGAGAGGAGACCTCCCCTCCCCCAGGGAGAGGAGACCCCCCTCCCCCAGGGAGAGGAGACCTCCCCTCCCCCAGGGAGAGGAGACCCCCCTCCCCCAGGGAGAGGAGACCTCCCCTCCCCCAGGGAGAGGAATAGAGAAACACTAAAGTAAATGGAAACAAGCGAGAAGCGGATAATAATTTTGGAGAATGTGATGCGTGAAGGAAATTTGTTTACTTGTAATGTATAAGGTGAAATTTATCAGGGCGGGCGGCGGGTTAGCGCCAGCACCATCATGACCCTTACGCTCGCTGGCGGGAGAGGCGTATATGGCGCCGTGTCCCGGGGCATGGGTGTGCCCCGTGACCCGCCCCCCCGCTGGCAGATTTATGAATATTGTTCACGTGTTGGTTTCTTTACATGCTCCTTGGCTCTATTATGCTCCTTGGGTGTGTTATGCTCCTCGGGGTCTGGTTGGCTCTATTATGCTCCTTGGGTGTGTTATGCTCCTCGGGGTCTGGTTGGCTCTATTATGCTCCCATCTAAGTTCTGTTTTGTACTCCATATTAATCTCCCTTTTATACCCTATATTATGCCCCATATTATACCATATATTATGCCCCATACTGTATCCTATATTATACCCCATATTATACCATATATTATGTCCCATATTATGCCATACATTATGCCCCATACTGTACCCTATATTATGCCCCATACTATACCGTACCGTCCAAGTAGTTGGGCACCATTCCTTCCCTCCGTCCCATCCCAAATCCTTATCCTGACCCCTTCCCAGTGCTATAGTCGTAATTTCCTAGTGCTTTTACCTGATAGTTACCTGACCTCCCTATTGTACTGCCTGTCATGCAGCAAGGGAGCAGTACACACTAGAACAGCATAGTTGAACAGTATTATAGTTATTATAATTATAATATATTAATATATTATATTAATATAGTTACATAATATATTATATTATTATAGAATATATAATATATTATTATAAATAAACTTAGTTATTATTCTAATATGCAAACCGCCAGATGCAACGGCCGAGGAATTCGCAGAACAAATAAACAAATAGAGCAGCCTTGATTGTTTGGAGAACCCAATATCTGATATTATCTTCTTAGGTGACTTCAACTTGCCTCGCCTAAGATGGAGAATAGCAAACAATAATATTATACCAGGAATCTATCGAGACCTAAACAACCACAGATTAGAGAACTACTTAGATTTTGTGACAAATTTTCACTCAACCAGCAGATATCAGAGCCAACAGGAAAGGAAAATATTCTAGATCTGGTCTAACAAACAATGAAGACATTATCAGGGTCGTTACGATATCAGATACCACATACTCAGATCACAAGCTCATTGAGGGGCAAACTACCATCACTACTCAGATTAGACCTAAAACAATGATCAAGCGAGAGGGGCTATTCAGTAAATTCAATTTTAATAATAAAAGGATAAACTGGGAGACAATAAACGGGGAACTTACAAACATTCCATGGGAAACTGTTCTAAGTAATACAAGTCCTACAGAAGGAATTGAAAAACTGACTTCGGAAGCGTATCAAGTCTGTCTGAAACATGTTCCGTTGAGGAAAGCCAGAAAGAGGTCCAACGTAGAAAGAGAACGCAGACGACATATAAAAGAAGGAAAAACAAATAACGGAAATGCCTAAGCAGACACGACTTTCCTGTCAAAGAAGGAATAATTGAAGTAGAGAGAATGAAGAAAATCGAGCGGAAATAGAAACACTCATATCAGACTGAAGAAAGGCAGTTAGAACAGAAAGCAATTCAGGAAATAAAGAATAATCCAAAATACTTCTTCACATATGCGAAATCAAAAGCAAAAACCACTGCCAGTATTGGACCTATTCGTATGAGTGAAGGTTCATACACGGAGGATGACAAAGAAATTAGTGAAATCCTAAAAAAAGCAGTATGAGGACATGTTTAGCATTCCAAACACAGCATGAAAGTGGAAGATCCAGACAATTTCTTTATACGTGATTTCCAAACCCCTGTAAATATAACTGATATCAACACTAGCGTACTAGATTTTGAAAGAGAATTTGAAAACATACCCATGCACTCAGCTCCGGGTCCAGATTCATGGAATTCAATATTATAAAGAAATACAAGGTGCCATTAACACAGGCACTCAGTATAGTGTAGAGGAAGAGCTTGGACACTGGGGAGATACCAGACGCGCTTAAAGTAGCAGACATTGCCCCTCTACACAAGGGAGGGAGCAAAGCATTGGCAAAGAATTATAGACCAGCTGCACTAACGTCGCACATAATAAAAGTATTTGAGAGAGTGATTAGGAGTCAGGTCACCAATTTCATGGAGAACAATGACCTTCACATCCCAGGCCAACATGGATTTCGAGTAGGAAGATCGTGCCTCTCACAGCTACTTGATCACTACGACAAAGTCACTGAGGCATTAGAAGAAAAACAGAATGCTGTTGTGGTATACACAGACTTCGCAAAGGCTTTCGACAAATGTGACCATGGAATGATAGCACACAAAATGAGGTCAATGGGAATAACCGGTAAAGTAAGACGCTGGATACTCAATTTTCTGTCAAACAGAACACAAAGAGTAACAGTCAATCTTTTAAAATCGAGTCCAGGCGCAGTTAAAAGCTCCTTACCTCAGGGTACAGTCTTTGCATATAGACAAAATTCACAGCTTCCCAAAACCTTTGCAGATGACACAAAAATCAACATGAAAATTACCTCGGTTGAAGACACTGAAAAACTTCAAGCAGATATTAATAAAGTTTTCGACTGAGCTTCAGAAAATAACATGATGTTTAACAGTGATAAATTCCAGGTACTCAGGTACGGTAAAAATGAGGACCTTAAACATAATACAAGGTACAAAACACAATCAAATGTGCCCATAGTAGGAAAGCAGTATGCAAAAGATTTGGAAATAATGATATCTGACGACCTAACGTTTAGGGAGCATAACCAAGCAAATATTGCGTCAGACAGAAAAATGATCGGATGGATTACGAGAACTCTTTCAAATCCAGGGATCCCATTACGATGGGTGTACTTTACAGATCTCTTGTACTGTCTTGAGTACTGCTCAGTACTCACTTCCTCCTTCAGAGCTGGAGAGATTGCTGAAATAGAGGGAATATACGGCACGCATAGACGAGATAAAACACCTAAATTATTGGGATCGTCTCAAAGCTCTCCAATTGTACTCCAGAAAGAAGACGAGAGAGATACCAAATAACATACACGTGGAAGATACTGGGTCCCTAATTTGCACAGTAAAATAACAACGTACTGGAGTGAACGATATGGATGAAAATGCAGAACAGAACCAGTGAAGAGCAGAGGTGACAGAGGCACAATCAGAGAACACTGTATAAACATCAGAGGTCCGCGGTTGTTCAACACCCTCCCAGCGAGCATAAGAAATATTGCCGGAACAACCGTGGACATCTTCAAGAGAAACCTAGATCATTTCCTCCAAGGAGTGCCTGACCAACCGGGCTGTGGTGGGTATGTGGGCCTGCGGGCCGCTCCAAGCAACAGCCTGGTAGACCAAACTCTCACAAGTCGAGCTTGGCCTCGGGCCGGATTTGGGGAGTAGAAGAACTCTCAGAACCCCATCAACCAGGTATCAACCAGGTATCAACCAGGTATCAACCAGATATCGACCAGGTATCAACAAGCAGAACAGTCACAGGGGCGCGCCACCAGACAATACAACACTTGGGAGGGGCTAACCCAAGGTCTGGTCAACGATGGTCAGATCACCTAATCCGTCAAGCGAAAGCTGAAGACCTCACACACCACGTCCAGCTAGAGAGCAGCAGGTCACATCCAGCTGGAGAGCAACAGGTCACGTCCAGCTGGGGAGCAGCAGGTCACGTCCAGCTGGAGAGCAGCAGGTCACGTCCAGCTGGAGAGCAACAGGTCACGTCCAGCTGGGGAGCAGCAGGTCACGTCCAGCTGGAGAGCAGCAGGTCACGTCCAGCTGGGGAGCAGCAGGTCACGTCCAGCTGGGGAGCAGCAGGTCACGTCCAGCTGGAGAGCAGCAGGTCACGTCCAGCTGGGAGCAGCAGGTCACGTCCAGCTGGAGAGCAGCAGGTCACGTCCAGCTGTGGAGCAGCAGGTCACGTCCAGCTGGAGAGCAGCAGGTCACGTCCAGCGGGAGAGCAACAGGTCACGTCCAGCTGGAGAGCAGCAGGTCACGTCCAGCTGGAGAGCAAAAGGTCACGTCCAGCTGGGGAGCAGCAGGTCACGTCCAGCTGGAGAGCAGCAGGTCACGTCCAGCTGGGGAGCAGCAGGTCACGTCCAGCTGGAGAGCAGCAGGTCACGTCCAGCTGTGGAGCAGCAGGTCACGTCCAGCTGGGGAGCAGCAGGTCACATCCAGCTGGAGAGCAGCAGGTCACATCCAGCTGGTGAGCAGCAGGTCACGTCCAGCTGATGAAAAGCTGGTCACGTCCAGCTGGAGAGCAGCAGGTCACGTCCAGCTGGTGAGTAGCAGGTCACGTCCAGCTGTGGAGCAGCAGGTCACGTCCAGCTGATGAAAAGCTGGTCACGTCCAGCTGGAGAGCAGCAGGTCACGTCCAGCTGGAGAGCAGCAGGTCACGTCCAGCTGGAGAGCAGCAGGTCACGTCCAGCTGGTGAACAGCAGGTCACGTCCAGCTGATGAAAAGCTGGTCACGTCCAGCTGGAGAGCAGCAGGTCACGTCCAGCTGGTGAGCAGCAGGTCACGTCCAGCTGATGAAAAGCTGGTCACGTCCAGCTGGAGAGCAGCAGGTCACGTCCAGCTGGTGAGCAGCAGGTCACGTCCAGCTGATGAAAAGCTGGTCACGTCCAGCTGGAGAGCATCAGGTCACGTCCAGCTGGGGAGCAGCAGGTCACGTCCAGCTGATGAAAAGCTGGTCACGTCCAGCTGGAGAGCAGCAGGTCACGTCCAGCAGGTGAGCATCTGATCACGTCCAGCTGGAGAGCAGCAGGTCACGACCAGCTGGTGAGCAGGTCACGTCCAGCTGGAAAGCAGCATGTCACGTCCAGCTGGTGAGCAGAAGGTCACGTCCAGCTGGAAAGCAGCAGACCACGTCCAGCTGGAGAGCAGCAGGTCACTTCCAGCTCGAGAGCAGCAGGTCACGTCCAGCTGGAGAGCAGGTAACGTCCAGCTGGTGAGCAGTAGGTCACGTCCAGATGGTGAGCAGCAGGTCACGTCCAGCTGGTGAGCTGCAGGTCACGTCCAGCTGGTGAGCAGCAGGTCACGTCCAGCTGGTGAAAAGCTGGTTACGTCCAGCTGGAGAGCAGCAGGTCACGTCCAGCTGGTGAGTAGCAGCTCACGTCCAGCAGATGAGCAGCAGATCACGTCCAGCTGGTGAGTAGCAGCTCACGTCCAGCAAGTGAGCAGCAGGTCACATCCAGCTGGTGAGAAAGTCACGTCCAGCTGAAGAGCAGGTCACGTCCAGCTGGAGAGCAGGTTACGTCCAGCTGGAGAGCAGGTCACGTCCAGCTGGAGAGCAGGTTACGTCCAGATGGCAGGCAGGTCACGTCCAGATGGTGAGCAGGTCACGTCCAGCTGGAGAGCAGCAGGTCACTTCCAACTGGAGAGCAGGTCACGTCCAGCTGCAAAGCAGGATACGTCTAGCTGGTGAGCAGCAGGTTACGTTCAGCTGGAGAGCAGGTCACGTCCAGCTGGAGAACAGGTCACGCCCAGCTGAAGAACAGGTCACGTCCAGCTGGTGAGCAGCAGGTCACGTCTATCTGGTGAGCAGCAGGTCACGTCCACCTGGAGAACAGTAGGTCACGTCCAGCTGGAGACCATCAGGTCACGTCCAGCTCGAGAGCAGCTGGTCACGTCCAATTGGAGAGCAGCAGGTCACGTCCAGATGGTGAGCAGCAGGTCACGTCCTGCTGGAGAGCAGAAGGTCACGTCCAGCTGGAGAGCAGCAGCTCAAGTCCAGATTGTGAGCAACAGGTCACGTCCTGCTGGAGAGCAGGTCAAGTAGAGCTGGTGAGCAGCAGGTCACGTCCACCTGGAGAACAGTAGGTCACGTCCAGCTGGAGACCATCAGGTCACGTCCAGCTGGTGAGCAGCAGGTCACGTCCAGCTGGTGAGCAGCAGGTCACGTCCAGCTGGAGAACAGTAGGTCACGTCCAACAGGAGAGCAGCAGGTAACGTCCACCTGGAGAGCATCAGGTCACGTCCAGCTGGAAAACAGGTCACGTCCAGCTGGAGAGCAGCAGGTCACGTCCAGCTGGTGAGTAGCTGGTCAATTCCAGCTGGTGAGTAGCTGGTCACGTCCAGATGGAGAAAAGGTCACGTCCAGCCGGAGAACAGTAAGTCACGTCCAACAGGAGAGCAGCAGGTCACGTCCAGCTCGAGAGCAGCTGGTCACGTCCAATTTGAGAGCAGCAGGTCACGTCCAGATGGTGAGCAGCAGGTCACGTCCTGCTGGAGAGCAGCAGCTCAAGTCCAGATTGTGAGCAACAGGTCACGTCCTGCTGGAGAGCAGTAGGTCACGTCCAGCTGGAGAGCAGTAGGTCACGTCCAGCTGGTGAGCAGTAGGTCACGTCCAGCTGGAGAGCAGCTGGTCTCGTCCACCTGGAAGCAGCAGCAGGTCACGTCCAGCTGTGAGCAGCAGATCACATCCAGCTGGAGAACAGGTCACATCCAGCTGGTGAGCAGCAGGTCACGTCCAGCTGTAGAGCAGCGTCACGTCCAGCTGTGGAGCAGCAGCTCACGTCCGGCTGGAGAGCAGGTCACGTCCAGCTGGTGAGCAGCAGGACACGTCCAGCTGGAGAGTAGCAGGTCACGTCCTGCTTGAGAGCAGCAGGTCACGTCCAGCTGGAGAGCAGCAGGTCACATCCATCTGGTGAGTAGCTGGTCACGTCCAGATGGAGAACAGGTCACGTCCAGCTGAGGAGCAGCAGGTCACGTCCAACAGGAGATCAGCATGTCACGTCCAGGTGGAGAACAGTAAGTCACGTCGAACAGTAGAGCAGCAGGTCACGTCCATCTGGAAAGCCGCTGGTCACGTCAGCTGGAAAGCACCTTGTCACGTCCAGATGGCGAGCAGCTGGTCACGTCCAGCTGGAGAGCTGGTCACGTAGAGCTGGTGAGTAGCAGNCATAATGTTAATAGCTGTGACACCCCACTGAACACCTGCAATAGATGTAGAAGGGGCAAGCATCATGCTGCACTGTGCAAATTTGTCAAAACAAATTATGTCAATCCTAGAAGGAGGTAGAGAATCTACACCAGTACAGTGCTGCAAGGTGCGAGATGTGTACAGCATAATTTCACCAGCATCTCAAATGGATACAACTTGCCCACTGCCCAACTTCAAGTAAAGAACAAAGGAGCCAAGATCACCACTCGTGGATTATTTGATCAAGGATCCCAGAGAACTTTCATTACTCAGAAAGCGGCAGAGGCACTCAATTTACAACCAATCAGACAGGTAAAATTAAACCTGTCAGGGTTCATGATAAATCGAGGACCCAAAGAATACACAGTAGTTCAACCGTTTGTACGACTAGGTAGTCATGTCAAGGCTATCCAAGCCATTGTTGTAGATCAAATACCTTTTGACCTAAATATTAAGGGTCTCGGGTACACAGCCCACTTCCTGCAGGAACGTGCAATTAATTTGGCTGACAACACGTTAACGTCTGACCACCTTAACAATGTAAATGTACTAGTAGGAGCAGACTACTATTACCAGTTCATAACTGGACATGTTAAACGATTGGGCATGAATATGCTCCAATCTGCAGGTGGCTACTTACTTACAGGTAAAGTTCCGAATGTGAACAAGCCTAAGCCTGCCAACAATAATAAATTAGTCAGCAGTAAATCAATTCTCCAGCAGCAAGCTAAAATGAGTAACACAGCTGAGTAATAAACCCAGATTGAATGTAGTACAATTAGTATTCGGCGAGATGTTTCATAGCTCTCAGTGGAAAACCAGTGGTCCGTACCTAAACAAGTACAAGTCACAGCGACCAAGCCATTGAATCCACTGCAGACCTAGAATTATTCTCGACAAGTAATAATTGACCACACTCAGTCTCCCTAGGTAATTAATAATATTAGGCTAGAGAATCTAGCACTCTCTAGGTAATCAATAATATTAGGCTAGAGAATCTAGCACCCAATGCATCTAGCATTTCCTGAATTTAGCAATACTATGAAGTCATCAAGCAACTTCTATAATTATAAATTCACTGGGACCAAGGTCCAAAATACCTGCGCTTAAGCAACCTTAGGTTTCCTTTCGTTTAATGCATTATCATTAAAACATCAGCATTGTTACTTAACATGCTTAATGAGCTCAATATAGCTCACTTTTGAGTTAACGTAGTAATTGAGCGATTTAATGTTCCCCATGCTAATACGAGCACTGCTCGCCATGATAATTGAACGCTACACTGCTCCACCTCGTTAATTCGAGTTCAATATAACTCACACTGAGTTAGTGTAACAATTGAGCCCTCTAATGTTCCCCATGCTAATACGAGCACTGCTCGCCAAGATAATTGAACGCTACAATGCTCCCCGCGCTAATTCGAGCACTGCTCACCAGAGAATCTGCTTAGATTCCGTGCTTAGCTATTCTTCAACAAGGATCTTGCACTAATAACCCAAGCTGATCTTACAGCTCACCTGTGAATTAACGTAATAATCGAGTGCTTTATTGTTCCCCATTCGAATTCGAGCTCAATATTGCTCGCCATGATAATTGAACGCTATAATACTCCACCTCGTTAGTTCGAGCTCAATATAGCTCACTCTGTTAACTGTTAACGAGCTCAATCTAGCTCGCCCTGTTATGGAGCTCAATACAGCTCCCAATGTTAATTCGAGCTCAATACAGCTCACAATGTTAATTCGAGTACATTACTGCTCACAATTTAGCTAGAGTAACTCCACTAAGAATTTGTGAGTTATAACAATTAGCTTAGTCCTCTACTCAGGTTAGAAATTTAAACCATTTATTTAGGAAGGTTTAGGGCCTTTAGTTAGTGTCAACTGAGTACTAGCCTAGTCTGTACTCACAATTACAGTTGACTATACTCATAGAGACTGATTTAATAAACTCAATTCTCATCTAAAGTTGAGGATGTAATAATGAGTTTACAGTGTCAAGCCTATGAGCTGCAATTCAATTAGCTCATCAGTCAGAATGACTAGGCTACTAATCTCACTGTCGACTCAGAATCTTCCTTGATTTTAATGAATAAACCTTTTCAGTTCTCTAATATTACACTATTTTAGCTATTTAGCAACTTAGTTATACCATCAGTCAGAATGACTACTGCAAGGCAGTGCATATTAAATCAAATTTCCTCATTTGATTTTGGGGTGATCATGATGCTCCGTGATGTTATTATCTAGTAACTCAATAGTACCAAGTCACAGCGACCCTAGACAGTGACCTCACTGTAGTGTCAGAGTTTCCTTGATCATGAATGACCCAATAATACTTTACTGTATAATAATGTAGAATACAACTTATACAATAATGTTATCAATTCTTAGGAATTTTTTCTGAGTTCACCTACAGTATCCGAGAATAACAATTCTGATCCACCGAGCACCCGCCCACCTAGAGCAGCTGCTCAACAATGCAAACGGAAACTACAAGCCTATTATAGCTCTGACTAAGAGCAAATAATTTACCATCCAATTTGAGTAATCATGATGATGCTGTGTTTTGATGTCAAGTAACAAATCAGTTACAAGTCACAATGACCCAAGACATTCACCTCACAGTGAATGTCTTGGCACCTCACCTCACAGTGAATCTCACACCTCAGTTACTTTAAATTGTATGATTTAATTCTTAATTTGTTTGTGTAGGCTATCAACTAGGACATTATTCCATCTAGAGCATCTATGAGTTTACAAAACTTAAAGACCTAGTAACATAACCGTCGCGACATTAGTCAAGGAGTATATTGTAGGCTTTAGTAGTCATTAACTTTAGATGATTTACAATTCCATGTTTTTCATTTAACATGAGTTCCTTTACAAGACTTAAATTCTTGTATGTCCTTGACAATTACGGGACATCCGTTATGTGTGTACTAACGTACTAACATACTAACCTTAATACTAACTTCGGGATAGGTACGTCAGTACTCAACATTGCACTGCGACCCGAGTTTTCTCCCCCGGAGTTATGTTGGAAATTTCCAACACTAATAAACTACTATTTGTATTATAAAAATCATCATCATTATATACTAACTACAGTAGTTATTAATCTCACTAACGGTAGTGTAACATAAATTAAACCATTTCATCTGCGTATTAGTGCTAGAATTCTCATGAAACCGAGTAGCAAAATTGCGTCAGATAATGTCTAGTTAGACACGTTTATTACCAATGTGTTAGAGAATTGAATGTGGTTCTCTAAAATTATCAGTATTCCGTGTAATAATTACCTACGGATAATATGACTCCCGATAATCTAAAACAGAGAGTTATTAACTGAAATTGTTATCAAGTAGCAGTTTTATCTGTTACGTGCGAATGCTATGGAGAATAAAAATCATCTCCATTTCTCGTTTAAGACCATTAAACGAGAATATGATAATATTTAAGTCCCTATAATTGCAACCCAGTTCTCATTAACGTGTTACATCCATAATTGCGCGGAAAAGAATTGTTCGTGATTAATAATTTCTGTGGTGAATGCGAGAGACGGGTTGAGGGAAGGCGGAGACGCCATTACACACGAGGCATCCCTGGCGTGAAGAGTGGCGAGACACGTGGTAGTGACTGGGAGTTTTTATCGACAAGAATTACGTTGATACCCGGTTAACAGTTAACAATTACTTATCCACGTGTTCTATAGTGCCCGGCCAGTTAATAACGCGTCAACAATTGAAGCCACGACCCGTAATTACACGTACACAGCACTGGACCCTGGGACTGGACTGACGCGATTTCGGCAGACCTCAGTATTTGATACGCTCATGTTAAGTATATTTCCTCATTTTGATGCATCATTTTGGGTTGTATATTTGTGAGTAGTCTGTCATTATACAGCAAGGATACCTAATACACAACGTTAGTTGAATTTCAACAATTTCTCCGTTTTTCATGAATATTTGAAATAAATCGTAGCCTAATCAAATGCTACTTACATTTCTCTGATTTCAGCGTGTATACGAGGAGTCGACAAGTTGTTTCTCATCATTCGTGATATTCACCTGGGTTCTTTCTTTATTGGGATCCTGTGACCACGAGGACGAATGACGAAATGGCGTTACAGAAATCGTGTTACAGCTAAGATTCCCCATTTTGTATAAATTTAGCTAAGATTATTACTGATTTCCATATAATTCATATTGGATCTTTACATTGAATAAATTATTGCCAGAAATGATGATTTGGTAATTCATGTGTTTTGTTTTACTGTTCCTCAATAACTCATAATCTTCAATATTCATTATTTGAGTTATCATAGTCTTGAATCTATTTTAGTTTAGATTTTGTTATTAACTCAACAATGAACTAGTGACGAACCACACTGGTTCTTAGATATATATGAACTTCTAGAAATACCTTTTTACATTTTCAAAGACTTTAGTTCACACACACAACTATAACTTTCAAACACTAAACAGAGATTTACTATGCTAATATTTAAACAGCTTTTGTCTTATATACTTGCATCAGGGTGAGATGATATGTTACAAACAGTTTTGGATGAGGTGAACAAACTTTCAATACGAGACAGAACACGATTCAATGGGTATAGATGAAAAGGAAGAATGGAAGTAACTGCAAAGGGCCTATTGGCCCATATTTCCTCTTGATGCTTCTATATTGGTGCGGAGTCTTGAAGTGGGTAGAATATAGTTGTGCATAATTGGCCGTTGATTGCTGGTGTTGACTTCTTGATGTGTAGTGCCTCGCAGATGTCAAGCCGCCTGCTATCGCTGTATCTATCGATGATTTCTGCGTTGTTTGTTAAGACTTCTCTGAGGATGGTCTGGTTGTGGGAAGAGATTATATGTCCCTAAATGGAGCCGTGTTGCTTATGCATTGTTATCGCCTGGAAAGAGATGTTGTTGTCTTTCCTATATTTAAAGGCATAGACGACGTTGGTCTCTTTTAAAGCGTTCTGCTTTGTGTCTGGAGAGTTTCTCATGAGTAGGTTGGCCGTTTTTTTGGCTTTTATAGTAAATCGTCCATTGTACCTCCTGA
>WNGS01011061.1:0-14204 GCA_020271785.1 Procambarus virginalis
CACTCCTGGAGGCACTCCTGGAGGCACTACAGGAGGCCACTCCTGGAGGCACTACAGGAGGCACTCCTGGAGGCACTACAGAGGCACTCCTGGAGGCACTGCAGGAGGTACTCCTGGAGGCACTGCAGGAGCCACTCCTGGAGACACTGCAGGAGGCACTCCTGGAGACACTGCAGGAGGCACTACAGGAGGCTCTCCTGGAGGCACTACAGGAGGCACTCCTGGAGGCACTGCAGGAGGTACTCCTGGAGGCACTGCAGGAGGCACTCCTGGAGACACTGCAAGAGGCACTCCTGGAGACACTGCAGGAGGCACTACAGGAGGCACTCCTGGAGGCACTGCAGGAGGTACTCCTGGAGGCACTGCAGGAGGCACTCCTGGAGACACTGCAGGAGGAACTCCTGGAGACACTGCAGGAGGCACTACAGGAGGCACTCCTGGAGGCACTACAGGAGGCACTCCTGGAGGCACTACAGGAGGCACTCCTGGAGGCACTACAGGAGGCACTCCTGGAGGCACTCCTGGAGGCACTCCTGGAGGCACTCCTGGAGGCACTGCAGGAGGCACTCCTGGAGGCAGAACAGGAGGCACTCCTGGAGACACTGCAGGAGGTACTCCTGGAGACACTGCAGGAGGTACTCCTAGAGGCACTGCAGGAGGCACTCCTGGAGGCAGAACAGGAGGCACTCCTGGAGACACTGCAGGAGGTACTCCTGGAGGCACTGCAGGAGGCACTCCTGGAGGCACAGCAGGAGGTACTCCTGGAGGCACTGCAGGAGGTACTCCTGGAGGCACTGCAGGATTCACTCCTGGAGGCACAGCAGGAGGTACTCCTGGAGGCACTGCAGGAGGTATTCCTGGAGGCACTGCTGGAGGTACTCCTGGAAGCCCTGTAGGAGGCACTCCTGGAAGCACTGCAGGAAGTATTCCTGGAGGCACTGCAGGAGGTACTCATGTAGGCACTGCAGGAGGCACTCCTGGAGACACTGCAGGAGGTACTCCTGGAGGCACTGCAGGAGGCACTGTAGGAGGCACTACAGGAGGCACTCCTGTAGGCACTGTAGGAGGCACTCCTGGAGGCACTGCTGGAGGTACTCCTGGAGGCACTGCAGGAGGTACTCCTGGAGGCACTGTAGGAGGCACTGCAGGAGGTACTACTGGAGGCACTGCTGGAGGCACTGCAGGAGGTACTCCTGGAGGCACTGTAGGAGGCACTCCTGGAGGCACTTGTAGGAGGCACTCCTGGAGGCTCTGTAGGAGGCACTCCTGGAGGTACTGTAGGAGGTACTCCTGGAGGTACTGTAGGAGGTACTCCTGGAGGCTCTGTAGGAGGCACTCCTGGAGGCACTGCACGAGGTACTCCTGGAGGCACTGTAGGAGGTACTCCTGGAGGCACTACAGGAGGTACTCCTGGGGGCACTGCAGGAGGCACTGCAGGAAGTACTCCTGGAGGCACTGTAGGAGGTACTCCTGGGGGCACTGCAGGAGGCACTGCAGGAAGTACTCCTGGAGGCACTGTAGGAGGTACTCCTGGGGGCACTGCAGGAGGCACTCCTGGAGGCACTGCAGGAGGCACTCCTGGAGTGCCTCCAGGAGTGCCTACAAGAGGTATACCTGGAGGCACAACAGGAGGCACTCCTGGAGACACTGTAGGAGGTACTCCTGGGGGCACTGCAGGAGGCACTCCTGGAGGCACTGCAGGAGGCACTCCTGGAGTGCCTCCAGGAGTGCCTACAAGAGGTATACCTGGAGGCACAACAGGAGGCACTCCTGGAGACACTGTAGGAGGTACTCCTGGGGGCACTGCAGGAGGCACTGCAGGAGGTACTCCTGGAGGTACTACAGAAGGCACTCCTGGAGGCACTCCTGGAGGCACTACAGGAGGCACTCCTGGAGGCACTACAGGAGGCACTCCTGGAGGCACTACAGGAGGCACTCCTGGAGGCACTGCAGGAGGTACTCCTGGAGGCACTGCAGGAGCCACTCCTGGAGACACTGCAGGAGGCACTCCTGGAGACACTGCAGGAGGCACTACAGGAGGCTCTCCTGGAGGCACTACAGGAGGCACTCCTGGAGGCACTGCAGGAGGTACTCCTGGAGGCACTGCAGGAGGCACTCCTGGAGACACTGCAGGAGGCACTCCTGGAGACACTGCAGGAGGCACTACAGGAGGCACTCCTGGAGGCACTGCAGGAGGTACTCCTGGAGGCACTGCAGGAGGCACTCCTGGAGACACTGCAGGAGGAACTCCTGGAGACACTGCAGGAGGCACTACAGGAGGCACTCCTGGAGGCACTACAGGAGGCACTCCTGGAGGCACTACAGGAGGCACTCCTGGAGGCACTACAGGAGGCACTCCTGGAGGCACTCCTGGAGGCACTCCTGGAGGCACTCCTGGAGGCACTGCAGGAGGCACTCCTGGAGGCAGAACAGGAGGCACTCCTGGAGACACTGCAGGAGGTACTCCTGGAGACACTGCAGGAGGTACTCCTAGAGGCACTGCAGGAGGCACTCCTGGAGGCAGAACAGGAGGCACTCCTGGAGACACTGCAGGAGGCACTCCTGGAGACACTGCAGGAGGTACTCCTGGAGGCACTGCAGGAGGCACTCCTGGAGGCACAGCAGGAGGTACTCCTGGAGGCACTGCAGGAGGTACTCCTGGAGGCACTGCAGGATTCACTCCTGGAGGCACAGCAGGAGGTACTCCTGGAGGCACTGCAGGAGGTATTCCTGGAGGCACTGCTGGAGGTACTCCTGGAAGCCCTGTAGGAGGCACTCCTGGAAGCACTGCAGGAAGTATTCCTGGAGGCACTGCAGGAGGTACTCATGTAGGCACTGCAGGAGGCACTCCTGGAGACACTGCAGGAGGTACTCCTGGAGGCACTGCAGGAGGCACTGCTGGAGGCACTACAGGAGGCACTCCTGTAGGCACTGTAGGAGGCACTCCTGGAGGCACTGCTGGAGGTACTCCTGGAGGCACTGCAGGAGGTACTCCTGGAGGCACTGTAGGAGGCACTGCAGGAGGTACTCCTGGAGGCACTGTAGGAGGTACTCCTGGAGGCACTGTAGGAGGCACTCCTGGAGGCTCTGTAGGAGGCACTCCTGGAGGTACTGTAGGAGGTACTCCTGGAGGTACTGTAGGAGGTACTCCTGGAGGCTCTGTAGGAGGCACTCCTGGAGGCACTGCACGAGGTACTCCTGGAGGCACTGTAGGAGGTACTCCTGGAGGCACTACAGGAGGTACTCCTGGGGGCACTGCAGGAGGCACTGCAGGAAGTACTCCTGGAGGCACTGTAGGAGGTACTCCTGGGGCACTGCAGGAGGCACTGCAGGAAGTACTCCTGGAGGCACTGTAGGAGGTACTCCTGGGGGCACTGCAGGAGGCACTCCTGGAGGCACTGCAGGAGGCACTCCTGGAGTGCCTCCAGGAGTGCCTACAAGAGGTATACCTGGAGGCACAACAGGAGGCACTCCTGGAGACACTGTAGGAGGTACTCCTGGGGGCACTGCAGGAGGCACTCCTAGAGGCACTGCAGGAGGTACTCCTGGAGGCACTCCTGGAGACACTGTAGGAGGTACTCCTGGGGGCACTGCAGGAGGCACTCCTGGAGGCACTACAGGAGGTATACCTGGAGGCACGACATTAGGCACTCCTGGAGACACTGTAGGAGGCACTCCTGGGGGCACTGCAGGAGGCACTTCTAGAGGCACTGCAGGCGGTACTCCTGGAGGCACTCCTGGAGACACTGTAGGAGGTACTCCTGGAGGCACTACAGGAGGTACTCCTGGAGGCACTGCAGGAGGCACTCCTGGAGACACTGCAGGAGGCACTCCTGGAGGCACTACAGGAGGTACTCCTGGAGGCACTGCAGGAGGTCCTCCTGGAGGCACTGCAGGAGGCACTCCTGGAGGCACTACAGGAGGCACTCCTGGAGGCACTACAGGAGGTACTCCTGGAGGCACTGTATGAGGTACTCCTGGAGGCACTGTAGGAGGTACTCCTGGAGGCACTACAGGAGGTACTCCTGGAGGCACTGTAGGAGGTACTCCTGGGTGCACTGCAGGAGGCACTCCTGGAGGCACTGCAGACTTCAGAAAGAGACTTCCTAATACTTTATTGAGAATCTTGCCCTGTGCTATTTTGCCATTAGTTATATTATCCACACTTTATTGATATATTATCCACACTGTGTTGTTATGATATCCTCACTATATTGTTATATTATCCACACTATATTATATTATCCACACTGTGTTGTTATGATATCCTCACTATATTGTTATATTATCCACACTATATTATATTATCCACACTGTGTTGTTATGATATCCTCACTATATTGTTATATTATCCACACTATATTATATTATCCACACTATACAGGAGATGAGTCACAGTAACGTGGGTAAAGTAAGTTGACTAGACTACACACTAGAAGGTGAAGGGACGACGACGTTTCGGTCCGTCCTGGACCATTCTCAAGTCGATTGTGATGAGGAAGTAGAGACAGGCAATAAATAGGCAAGAGAGAGCTGAGGAGCAAAGTAAGGTGTAGTAGAGGGGATAGTAATAGGAAAGTAAACTGCAGAGGGCGTATTGGCCCATACGAGGCAGCTCCTATTATAACCACCGAATGAGAAGGAGATAGTAATAGGAATAAGAAGAGGATAGCAAGGGAACGTAGGAGACAATGAACAGAAAAAAGAGAGAAAAGAGAAAGAAAAGGAAAGAGAATGAAAGATAAATGGAAGGGCAAGCTTGTGTTAGGTCATGTTTGTTAGAAAGATTAGAGCATTTGAGTATATACTGTGAAAGGGAAGAGTCCACAGCAACAAAACCAGGACTCAAGTTCATGTTGGGTACATTGTGTATTAGAGCCGATTCCACAAGACGGCGTCTGTGTAGAGTAGAGGCAGAAAAGATTATGTTGGAGGAAGACAGTCAATGGGATGATTAGAATCCCTCACATGCCAGAAGAGAGCATTGTTAGTGTCTGCAGACTTAACACTTCTCTTGTGTTCTTTAAGTCTGTCATTCAGTGTACGGCCAGTTTCGCCAAAGTATTGGAGAGGACAAGACGAGCAGGAAATAGAGTAGACACCAGCAGCATTAGAAGCAGGAGGAGCAGTGTGAACTATATTGCTACGAAGTGTGTTAGTTTGTCGAAAGGCGAGTTTAATGTCAAGAGGACGAAAGGTATTGGAAATAGTTTTGAGTTCAGATATGAAGGGAAGGCATAGTACAGTGCTACTAGTGTTGGAAGCAAGTTTAGGATGAAAGAAAATTTCGTTTCGCTTGAGAGTAGGCAGAGTTGATGAAATGTAAAGGGTAACCAAGGCGAGAGAATGATTTGTAGATAAAGGCAATTTCAGAATTAAGAAACTGAGGGTCGCTGATGCGTAGAGCTCGGAGGAAGAGAGAGACGAGGACACTTCTCTTAACAGAAAGAGGATGGTAGGAAAAGAAGTGAATGTACATGCCACTATGCTTGGGTTTACGGTAGACAGAGAAAGAGAACCCGGACACAGAGTTGTGAACGTGAACATCAAGAAAAGGAAGGAGGGAATTAGATTCCCACTCAACTTTGAAATGAATAGAAGGAGCCAGGTTGTTAAGAGAGGAGAGGAATGGTTGGAAAAGACTAAGGTCTTGAGGCCATAAAGCAAAAATGTCATCAACAAGGCGAAGCCAGAGAGAGGGACTATATTCTCTGTTATATTGTTCCACAATATAACAGAAGATATAGTGTGGATATGTAATATAACATAT
The DNA here is from genome assembly GCA_020271785.1 of Procambarus virginalis. NCBI lineage: Eukaryota > Metazoa > Arthropoda > Malacostraca > Decapoda > Cambaridae > Procambarus > Procambarus virginalis. Next base: position 5,771 of record WNGS01011061.1, read on the forward strand.
CCACACTATATTGTTATATTATCCACACTGTGTTGCTATGATATCCACACTATATTGTTATATTACCCACACTATATTATATTATCCACACTATATCATATTATCCACACTATGCAGTGTTAATTATCCACTATATTATATTATTCGTGCTATATATTGCTATATAATCCACACTACTTTGATATATTATCCATATTATATTATATTAGCCACACTATGCAGTATTATTTATCCACTAAATTATATTATCCACACTATATATATTGGTATATTATCCACACTATATATTTTAATATAACAATATATAGTGTGGATAATATAGCAAAAAATAGTTCACATTATATATGGTAATATTATCCACACTATATTAGTATATTATCCACACTATTTTTTGCTATATTATCCACACTATATTGTTACATTATCCATATTATATTATATTATCCATGCTATATATTGTTATATTATTCACACTATATAGTAGGCAGTAGGCATCCTTAAGTCTCTTGAGTCTATGGAGTTGAGCTCTGGTTATCAATCTCTCCAGGGCACAAAGCCTGGGTAGGTAGATATGGAGAAGCTGTTACCCATGCAGCAGGTCCCCCCTCTCCACGTTGCTCGAATTATCCAATGGAAAGGCAAATGCCAATACACATGGTTCCACCGTCGTCGTAGGAGCTGCCAGAACGAGGTCGAAGTCAACAACGAACTGCCTTAGGGGCTCCAACTCCGGATCTTTCGTCGAGGTTGACTCCTGAAGCCTTTCCCCAAAATGGGGTATGGCCGCAAGGCAGCAGAGGTTTAAAATCAGGGTTTTCCTTCCCCTAGATGGGCTGCCTTCCCAGGCTATCGAGTCCCATCTACCCGGAGCAGCTGGTTTTAAGGCGCCAGAGGCACGCCCTCGCCCCTTCTCCTGTCGGTAAAAGCAGTTCCACCGGACTTAAAGACTAAGCCGCCCGTGCAGGCCAGGAGTTGGACTTGGTTGTCAGAGGCTATTTGAGACGCATGCCGTATAGGAGCTTTTTATAGGTCATGGGAGCTCGTCCCCCATTACCACCCCTGGCTATGACAACCCCTTGGAACCTCACACTATATATTATTATATTATCCGAACTTTATTATTATATCATCGAAACTATGTATATTAATGCACACTATATTATCTAAGCCATTTTAACCATATAGGACTGAGAAGGGGTCAGGATAAGGATTTGAGATGGGATGGGGGGAAGGAATGGTGCCCAACCACTTGAACGGTTGGGGATTGAACGCCGACCTGCATGAAGCGAGACCGTCGCTCTAACGTCCAGGCCATATGGTTGGGCATGTGTTGTGCATTATGTTTGAATGAATGTATGTATGTATGTATTCCCCTAGTTGTGCTTGCGGGGTTGAGCTCTGCTTTTTCGGCCCGCCTCTTAACTGTCAATCAATCAACTGTTACTAACTAATATTTTGATGGCCATCAAGAAATATAATATTTCTTGATGGCTCCCGCACCCTGACGATGTCGCTGAAGTGTAGTGTACCGTCGTCAATGTCCGTGTTGGGTTACACACGCCGCTGCCTGTACCGGGGTCAACCGCCCACCTGTTATCGGTGTGGTCACGAGGGTCATCTGGCTGCAGTGTGCGACGTGGGAGCAACTAGTCGGGTGCATATTTTTCATGCGGAGGATTTTCCGCCCCTGTTGCGTTCGGACGGTTCTGAGGACGGCGTGGGTGCTATGCCTGAGGCGCCTGACTGCCTGTCTGCTGCTCCGCCTGTTGAGGCGAGTTCAACGGCCTGCCCGACACGTCTGGTGACTGCTGTGGCCCCTGGGGTTGTTGAGCCGGTATGTGTGGGTGTAGAGGCCTGCATTGCATGTAGTGCGGGATGTCCCGGTGGAGGTTCATGTCCCTCCCCCGCCTGTGGATGTGGTAACGGCTCCCGGGAACGCGGGTTGTGCTGTTTTGGAGGAGGGGGGGCTTCGGCTGGGGGAGGTGCCTGCTGTGCCTGTGTGTGTGTTGGCGACTGTAGTTCTGCTCTTTCCATCCCTTTACAGAAGCGTGCGCGTCGGTGTTCTGAGGCTGTTTCCCTGGATGATGTGGACAATGTGGGCGATGTGGCCTCTGTGGACTCTTCGGATGGTGTGGGTGTGGCTTGTGTGGATGTAAAGATGGTGGCCGTGCCTGTGGAGGGGCCTGGTGGGAGTGGTGTGGTGCGGCCTGTCTCGAAGCGTTCGCGGCGGGCTCGGAGTGTGTCTCCCCTTCGTGGTGTGCCTTGGGAGGAGGTGGGGGAGTATGGTGCTCAGCTGGCGTCCCCCACCGTGGATGATGGTGTTGTTCGCGGCTCCGAAGTTGCTGCCTGTGCCCTCCCTCCTGTGTCACCTGCTTTTGGATCCCTACAGTGGGGGGTTGCCCCTGATGATCGGGACCTCGTCGTGGTGTTGCAGAAAGATGTGCACCAGGGGGGCCTTGGCTCCTGTGCCCTGTGATGAGGTCGATGCTGTGCCTGCCTCCCCTGCAGTTCTCCCTGCTTCGTTGCCCCGGTCTGGGGGAAGCCTAGTCCTGACTGCTGGGGTCGTGCCCTGTGAGGGTCCGTTGTTGGGCCCTTATCGGGATGGCCGGGTGCTTCCGATCCCGTGGTGCTCATCCACTGTCTGGGTGTAGCGGGTGAAGTAGTTTGTTTATAGGGTGCCGGATAAGATAACACAGCCGTGGACACCACCCGGTGGCTGGGTGTCCCCTGACACGTGGGTGATTTGGCATACTACTGCTTGCGCTTTCCGTTACACAAGTTTCCGGAGAAATATTAGTTGACATCTTGCACACACCGCTCTGCCGTGCATGGATCAGCTGCAGTCGTGAACTCGACATCCTGCCCTACGGTGTGGCGAGTCTCCCTCTAGCGTCCGCCTCTGTTTTCGTCGCCACTCCTCTCTCTACGGCCCGACTCATTTACCACTTTTGACTTTCTTCTCCTCAACGTCAACGCGTCTCCCTACATCTGTCCTGGTGCAGTCATCAGGAGGGTAAACCCTTTATGGAAAATGCACCCATTCTCAAGAAGAAGAAGATGAAAGGGTACATTGTAGCAAAGTTTTATATCAACAAATAACTGCAATATAAATCGATAGAGGTGATTACACTGGTGAAGATATATGCCCTGTACTAGTACTAATATTGGGGAAGTGGGTAGTACAAGATACAGTGTGAGTTTGAAGCACAAGGTAGGAAACTATGAGGATGATATTAGGTACTTTTTGGTTTTTCTTTTGAATAAGGCATAGGCTGGACAATTTTTAAATTCATTACTTAGTGAGTTCCATAGACTGTGGCCTTTTATTTGCTTGGAGTATTTGCATAGATTTATTTTGACTCTGGGAATATCAAAGATATATTTATTTCTGGTGTGGTGCTCACGGGATCTATTACACCTATCAAGGAAAAATTTCAGATCAAGATTAACAGTGAGGAACAAGGTCACATACATCCAATGACAAAGATGAGAATATTACAAACCACATCATCAAATTTGCAGATGACACATTGATTTATGGTAAAGTGGGAAATGATAACGATATTAAATCCTTACAAAGAGTTCTACACGAACTCCACAAATGGTCAGAAGACTGACAAATGATTTTTAATATCGACAAATGAAAGACCTTACATGTGGAGCATAACAACACACGCCACGACTGTCAAATTAATAACATTACATTACGGCAGATTGAGGAAGAAGAGGACCTTGGAGTCAAGACCTACCACTCATTAAAAGTTGCACAGCAGGTGGGTGCAGCAGTCAGAAAAGCTAACCAAACTCTTGGGATAATCACACGTATTTTTGACTATAAGGAAAAATGGTTCAACTTATAAATCTCTGGTGCAGCCCCATTAGATAACTGTATCCAAACATCGAGACCTCATTTTCAGAAGGACATTGCTGCTCTGGAGAAGGTGCAACAAAGGGCAACAAAAGTCATTCCAGAGCTAAGTCATCTCTCGAATCAGGAATGGTTGAGGGCCACAGGGCTAACAACACTGCAAACCAGGCATGACAGTCAGAGTTGATTTCTTTTGTACTGAGGCTGGTGTTTTCTTCCCCTGATTCCAAATATGACTAACCATCCTGTGAGATGGGTAGCCGGTAGCTGAGCGGACAGAACACTGGATGCGTGATCCTGTTGTCTCGGGTTCGATCCTGGGCGCTAGCGAGAGACAAGGGGCAGAGTTTCTTTCACCCAGATGCACCTGTTACCTAGCAGTAAATAGTTACCTGGGAGTTAGTCTGCTGTCACGGGCTGCTTCCTGGGGGTGGAGGCCTGGTTGAGGACCGGGTCGCGGGGACACTAAGCCCAAAATCATCTCAAGATAACCTTCCCTTGTCCTCCCCACCATTACTCCCTCCCCCGCCCCTCGTCCTCCCCACCATTACCCCCTCCCCTGTCCCCTCGTCCTCCCCACCATTACCCCCTCCCCCGTCCCCTCGTCCTCCCCACCATTACCCCCTCCCCCGTCCCCTCGTCCTCCCCACCATTACCCCCTCCCCCGTCCGATGTTCGGCTGTTCCCATCAGAAAATTGGAAATATCAACTGATCTGATGTTCCTATCACTGAAAAATAGGAACATTTAAAAATAATGAAAAACAATAAAAAATAAAAAAATAAACTATACTCACAAATTGAACGTTATGGTAAACAACACTGCTCAATTCCAATGCAATGTCACACAAAATAATTAAATCAAAATGAAAATAAATCGAAATCAATGAAAATTCAATTTATCAGTGCAATCAGAATCATTGAAATGGAATAGTAACATATTAAGTATAACATGTGTTGCACTTATGAGCAATAGATGGAGCTGTTTTTCAAAAATAGCGTAGTTTTACCTGTCACAGGTGTGGATTTTATACATATACAAATGAAATGAATGATATGGTAAACAACACAGCTCAATTCCAATGCAATATCACTCAAAATAATTAAATCACTATGAAAATAAATCGAAATCTATGAAATTCAATTTATCAATGCAATTGGAAGCATTGAAATAGAAGTGTAACATATTTAGTATAGCGTGTGTTGCTCCTATGTACAACAGATGGAGCTGTTTTTTAAAAAAAAGCATAGTTTTACCTGTCACAGGTGTGGCATCTATACTTATACTCATGAAATGAATCATATGGTAAAGAACTCAGCTTAATTCCAATGCAATATCACAAAAAACAATTAAATCAAAATGAAAATAAATTGAAATCTGTGAAAATTCAATTTATCAGTGCAATCGAAAGCATTGAAATGGAATTGTAACATATTTAGTATAGCATGAGTTGCTCCTATGTACAACAGATGGCGGTGTTTAAAAAAAAACATGGTTTTACCTGTCACACATGTGGCATGTATACTTATACTCATGAAATGAATGGTATACCTAACAATACAGTTCAATTCCAATGCAATGTCACATAAAATAATTAAATAAAAATGAAAATAAATTGAAATCCATGAAAATTCAATTTATCAATGCAATCGGAAACATTGAAAATTAATCGTAGCGTACATAGTATAGCGTGTGTTGCTCTTATGTGCAACAGATGGCGCTGTTTTTCATAAAATGCATGGTCTTGCCTGTCACAGGTGTGGCATCTATACTACTACTCACGAAATGAATGGTATGGTAAGCAGCACAGTTCAATTCCAACGCAATGTCACACAAAATAATTTTTATAAAAATAAAAATTAAAAAAAAATCTATAAAAATTCAATTTATCAATGCAATCAGTAACATTGAAATGGAATCGTAACAACTTTAGTACAGAGTGTGTTCCTCATACGTGCAACAGATGGTGCTGTTTTTCAAAAAAAAAAATTTTTTACCTGTCACATGGTGTCACATGTTTCATCTATATAGTAGGTATTTAAAAATACGCATATATTTGAATGGAACATTGTGTAAAAATTTCAATGAAATTGGTAAAAAACTTTTGGAGGTTACAGAGTGTGTTGCTGTTAAGTCCAACAGATGACACTATTTAAAAAAAAAACTTGTTTTTTCCTGTCATAGGTGAGGCATATATATAGTTGGTATATGAAAACATGCACCTATTTGAATGCAACGTTGTGTCAAAATTTCAAAGCAATTGGTAAAGAAGTTTCAAAGATTTCAAAGCTGCCACCTGACATGAACGCTGCCTATTGGCCGATAGGCCAATAGGCTAATTGACCGATAGCTTGACGCAAGTGATCTATCTCCTTTCTTTAAAATTGGTACCACATTAGGAAACTTCCATGACTCAGGCACTCTGCCTGACTCTATTGATTTATTAAATATGGTAGACAGTGGCTTGCAAAGCTCCTCTTTGCATTCTTTAAGCACCCTGGCAAACATTTCATCCGGCCCTGGGAATTTGCTTGGTTTGAGTTTTACTATTTGTTTCATGACATCCTCCCTGGTATCTGCTAAACTAGTCTACCTGTCCTCGTCCCCACCCCACACATAGACTTGTTCTGCTGAAGGCATATTGTTAAGTTCCACTTTAGTAAATACCAAGATAAAATATTTATTAGAAATACTTCTCATCTCTTCAACCCGTTCTCGCACTTGCTTACAGTCAATATTGGCTTATTTAATAAGTGCATATGTGACATACTAATTGACTGTGAATATTTTAGTTTTCCTTGAAAAGCTTCATAGAAAACACCGACCTCACCTAACCTTCTTAGTATGTTAAGATAAGCATCTTATTGCTTCATATTTACAATTATTACTTAACCTATCAACGGTATTGGTTAAGTAATAATTGTAATTAATAAGCAATAAGATGCTTATCTTAACATACTAAGAAGGTTAGGTGAGGTCGGTGTTTTCTATGAAGCTTTTCAAGGTAAATTAAAATATTCCCAATCAATTAGTATGATTAGTATGTCATATATGCACTTATTAAACAAGCCAATATTGACTGTAAGCAAGTGCGAGAACGGGTTGATCTCTTTGTCATTATCCGTTATCTGACCTGTCTCAGTTTTTAATGGACCTATCTTTTCCTTAATCATTGTTCGATGTAAGTGAAAAAAAAATTAGGATTTGTCTTTGCTTGCCCTGCTATGCGAACTTCATAGTTTCTTTTGGCTTTCTATATCTCTTTTTTAACATTTCTAACCAGTTGTATGAATTCCTGTTCTAAACTGACTTCCCCATTCTTAATCCTTTTGTACCATGCTCTCTTTCTACCTATAAGGTTCTTCAGATCCTTTAGGTGACTAGGATCAGGTGATCCCCTTCAGGTGATTCTAATTCTTCAGAATTATGTGATCCATGTTTAGAATTCCTGTTCTAAACTGACTTCCCCATTCTTAATCCTTTTGTACCAAACTCTCTTTCTACCTATAAGGTTCTTCAGATCCTTTAGGTGACTAGGATCAGGTGATCAGGTGATTAGGATCAGGTGATCCCCTTCAGGTGATTCTAATTCTTCAGAATTAGGTGATCCATGCCTACATCATATTAGTTGTCAACCACACTAAGCATTGATTTTTTTATATACTTGGGCACTAAGAGCCGCAAACCACCGACCACAAGAGGGGGAGACGGTACGTCTATTGCAAGCGCTACGAACAAGCCATTATAAGAAAGGTTACGACATATAGCAACGGTTGGAGGTGCGCACAGCGTCTCTCCTACCAACATTACATGATACCTTTGAGGTTTTTAAGAAGTCACTGTTACATGGTACACATTTAGATCAAGATGGTCATCCGATCTTAGAGGAGGATCCAGAAGGAGTTTTCTTGCAGGGTAAACATCACAGTAAGACGAACTGATTAGAGGCGCAACGCTGCCAGCATCCAGAGATAAACAGAGACCATCCCGGCCCCACGCAGCCTGAGTATCAACATCCGCCGCTCAACCAAGGTAGGACAAGTTCTCCTGATTTGCAAACTTTCATAGTTCCCTTTGATGAATCTATTCACCGCTGCCCACTGGATGGGGGACGGTGTAACCTATCCACCGCTGCCCACTGGATGGGGGACGGTATACCCTATTCACCGCAGCCCACTGGCTGAGGGATTGTGTAACCTATCCACCTGTCGGAAAATCCGACACCATATAATAATATTACATGCAATATGCAGATAATATCCCAGATATATCAGATAACCAGTCTCCGTGGTGTAGTGGTAAGACACTCGCATGGCGGTCCGCGAGCACTTTTTCATGGGTTCGTATCCTGGCCAGGGAGGATTTACTGGGCGCAAATCCTTAACTGTAGCCTCTGTTTAACTCAACAGTAAAATGTGTACTTGGTTGTAACAACGATTCTTCGCGGTGGGGATCGTATTCCAGGGACCTGCCCGAAACGCTACGCGTACTAGTGGTTGTACAAGAATGTAACAACTCTTGTATATATCTCAAAAAAAAAATATTGCTGCTGTTGTATACACAAGAT
>WNGS01011062.1:17835-37503 GCA_020271785.1 Procambarus virginalis
GCTTGATAGAATTCTACGATCAGGTGACAAAGATTAAGCAAGAAAGAGAAGGATGGGGGGATTGCATTTTTTTGGACTGTCGGAAAGCCTTTGACACAGTACCCCATAAAAGATTGATGCATACGCTGGAGACACAGGCAGAAATAACTGGTAGGGCGCTCCAGTGGATAAGGGAGTTCCTAAGCAATAGGAAGCAGAGAGTTACAGTGAGAGATGAGACCTCAGAATGGCGTGAAGTCACCAGTGGAGTCCCACATGGCACTGTGCTTGGACCTATCCTGTTTCTGATATACGTAAATGATCTCCCAGAGGGTATAGACTCATTCCTCTCAATGTTTGCTGACGACGCCAAAATTATGAGAAGGATTAAGACAGAGGAGGACAGCTTGAGGCTCCAAGAAGACTTGGACAAGCTGCAGGAATGGTCGAACAAATGGCTGTTAGAGTTTAACCCAAGCAAATGTAATGTAATGAAGATAGGGGTAGGAAGCAGGAGACCAGATACAATGTATCATTTGAGAGATGAAAAACTTCAAGAGTCAGAGAGAAAGAAAGACCTGTGGGTTGATATCACGCCAGACCTGTCCCCTGAAGCTCACATCAAGAGGATAACATCAGCAGCATATGCCAGGTTGGCTAACATAAGAACGGCCTTTAGAAACTTGTGTAAGGAATCTTTCAGAACATTATATACCACATATGTCAGACCAATCCTGGAGTATGCGGCTCCAGCATGGAGTCCATATCTAGTCAAGCATAAGATTAAACTGGAAAAGGTTCAAAGGTTTGCCACCAGACTAATACCCGAGCTGAGAGGTATGAGCTACGAGGAGAGACTACGGGAATTAAACCTCACTTCGTTGGAAGACAGAAGAGTTATTGGCGACATGATCACCACATTCAAGACTCTCAAGGGAATCGACAGGGTTGATAAAGACAGGCTTTTTAACACAAGGATCACACACACTAGGGGCCACAGGTGGAAACTGAGTGCCCAAATGAGCCACAGAGATATTAGAAAGAACTTTTTTAGTGTCAGAGTGGTTGACAAATGGAATGCATTAGTAAGTAATGTGGTGGAGGCTGACTCCATACACAGTTTCAAGTGTAGATATGATAGATCCCAATAGGCTCAGCAACCTGCACACCTGTTGATTGACGGTTGAGAGGTGGGACAAAGGAGCCAGAGCTCAACCCCCGCAAGCACAACTAGGTGAGTACACACACACACACACCAAATACTGAACAAAGTGCTGAAAAGATTTTCAGGCTTGGAAAGTACAACAAGGACAGAGACCGAATGATAAAGTGGTATTCATGAGCGAGATCTTGAAAGAGGAACTGTTAGCAAGGAAAAGTGGACTAGGAAATGTACAGAAGTTCAAAAAAGTATTCCTGCAGAGGGATATGACAAGGGAAGAGAGAAAGCAGGCAGCAGACGCGAGGGAGGAGCGCAGGGGGAGAGAGAGGATTCAGCAAACCACAACCCCGAACCCTACAATCCCAGAGAGGAGTGAAGAACCCTCCTCAAACAGTGCAACAGCCACAGGGAGTGGAGCACCACTCCCACGTTCTACTCAACAGACACCCTACTGGCCCTATCCCCTGTCAGGCCCCCACTAAGTACCCACCTAGGACACCTTACCCCCACCCACTTCCCTCCTCCCACTCACCCCCCTCCTCCCACTCATTCCTCTCCACAGGACCTCCATTCTCCCCCATCCTTCAAGCCCTCCCTTCTCCCACATGCCCTCCCGTCTCTCCTACCACCAAGTCCTCCATTCTCCCCTGCCCCCTAAGCCCCCCACTCTCCCCCACGTCACCTAAGCCTTCCCTTCTCCTCCACTCCCCTAAACCCTCCCCTCTTCCTCACCTACCTTAGCCTTGCCATTTTCCATACGCCCCCCCCCCAAGCCCTCCCCCCTTTTCTGCCCCCCCTTCTTCCCATACCCCCAAGCCTCTCCTCCCCCCATGCTCCCCCAACCCTCCCCCTCTCATCCTTCCCCAACCCTTCCCCTCTTATTCCCCTCTTCCCCCAAACAGTCCCCCATCTCACTCTCCCCCCCTACCCTCCCACACTCCCCCACCCCCCCAAGCCCTTCCTCCTCCACCAGTCTTCCCGTACCAGATCCTCCCAGCTCCCACACCCCAGATCCAACAAGTCCCTCCAAAACGACAAGCAGAAGAGTCAGTTTCATGGTAATGTACTTGAACATAGATGGGATGACAAACAAGGCAAGTGAACTAAGAGAAAGAGCACAAGAAGTGAACCCAGATGTAATCGGACTCACTGAAACAAAACTCTCAAGATTCATAACGAATGACGTGTTTCCCCAGGAGTGCACAGTAATAAGGAAAGAGAGGGAAGGTAGGGGAGGAGATGGAGTGGCCCTACTCATGAGATGGGAATTGAGTTTTAAGGAGATGGCTATCCCGGACTGTGAGGGTTTCAGAGACTACATAGCAGGCACCATGACCATGGGAGAACCAAGAATAGTAGTAGCAATAGTATATAACCCTCCACCAAATGACAGAAGACCCAGTCAAGAGTATGAAAACAACAACATGGAAGTTAACAATATAATTGAGAGGGGCAGCCTCTGCTTCCTGTAGAAATCGATCCCAACTGCTCATCATGAGGGACTTCAATCACGGAAAGATTGACTGGGAGAACAAGGAACCACATGGAGGTGAGGTTACGTAGAGAGCCAAACTATTGGAGGTGGTGACTAGAAACTTTTTAATCCAGCATATCAGAGAACCCAAAAGGAGGAGAGGAAATGACGAACCAGCGAGACTCAACCTAGTCTTCACTCTGAACGACTCCGACATAAGAGAAATCGGTTTTGAGGCACCAGTAGGAATGAGCTACCAGAGTGTACTGGTGTTTGAGTATCTGATTGAAGAAGGGTTATTGAACTCGAGAAGGGATACTGAAAACAAAAGGTTGGCATACCGAAAGGGAAACTATAATCAGATAAGAAAATTCCTAACAGATATAGCATGGGAAGCAGAGCTCAGGGAAAGACAGCCCAAGACATGATGAACTACATCGCACAGAAGTGCAAGGAAGCAGCAAACAAGTTTGTAACAGTCCAAAAGAAAAACAGTGAAATGAAGATGAGAAACCCATGGTTTAATCAGAGATGTAGGCTAGCTAAGCAGCAAAGTAAAAGGGCATGGTGAAACTATAGGAATAACAGGACACTTGAGAGCAGAGAAAGATACCAGAGTGCCAGGAATGAATGTCAGGATGAGAAGAGAGGCCGAAAGACAATACGAAAATGACATCGCAAGCAAGGCAAAGACTCAGCCTAAATTGCTGCATAGCCACATCTGGAGAAAAACAACAGTAAAGGAACAGGTTATGAAATTAAGGATAGGGACAGAAGGATTCACTACAATCGACAATGAAGTGTGTGAGGAACTGAATAAGAAATTCCAGGAGGTCTTCACCTTAGAGCAAGGAGAAATTCCAGATATCAGAGAGGGAATAGTTAACCAGGAACTACTGGAAGAGTTTGAGATTACCAGCGGGGACGTAAGGAAGTGTTTACTAGAGATGGATGTGACAAAAGCTATAGGCTCAGATAGAATCTCCCCTTGGATACTAAAGGAAGGAGCAGAAGAACTGTGCCTGCCACTCTCCATAGTGTATAACAAATACCTGGCAACCGGGGAACTGCCAGAAATTTGGAAAGTAGCAGTGTCCCTAAACTGCATACCATGCAAGCTGATGGAGAATATTGTGTGAAGAAAGCTAGGGGAACATCTGGAGCGAAATAACTTTGTAACACAGCATCACCATGGGTTCAGGGATGGCAGGTCCTACCTCACTGGGTTACTTGAATTCTACGACCAGGCAACAAAAATCAGGCAAGAAAGAGAAGCATGGGCAAAGTGCATATTTTTGGATTGTCAGAAAGCCTTTGATACAGTACCACACAAGAGGCTAGTGAAAAAGCTGGAGATGCAGGCTGGAGTGAAAGGGAAGGTACTCCATTGGATAAAGGAGTACCAAAGCAACAGGAGACAACGAGTCAGTGTGAAGGGTGAGGTCTCACATTGGCGAAACGTTACAAGTGGAGTTCTGCAGGGGTCAGTCCATGGACCTATACTGTTTCTGATATATGTAAATGATCTCCCAGAGAGTATAGACTCGTTTCTCTCAATCTTTGCTGAAGACACATAAATTATGAGGAGGACTGAAACAGAGGAGAATAGTAGGAGGCTACAAGATGACTTGAACAGTTTGAATGAATAGTCCAATAAATGGCTGCTCAAGTTCAACCCAAGTAAATGCAAAGTAATGAAACTGGGCGTCGGAAACAGAAGGCCAGACACAGGATACAGAATGGGACATGAAGTACTTCATGAAACGGACAGAGAGAAAGATCTAGGGGTTGATATCACACCAAACCTGTCTCCTGAAGCCCACAAAAAAGAATTACGTCTGCGGCATATGCTAGACTGGCTAACATCAGAACAGCCTTCAGGAACCTGTGTAAGGAATCATTCAGAATCTTGTGCACCACATATGTAGGACCAATCCTGGAGCATGTGGCCCCAGCATGGCGCCCGTACCTTGTCAAGCACAAGACGAAGCTTGAAAAAGTTCAGAGGTATGCCACTAGACTAGTCCCGGAGCTAAGAGGCATGAGTTACGAGGAAAGGCTGCGAGAGATGCACTTTATGACACTGATAGACAGAATAGTAAGGGGAGACATGATCAGTACATACAAAATCTTCAGGGGTATTGACAGGGTAGACAAGGATGTTCGTGTTCCACCCGTGTTGAAGAGTTTGTCTTTGTCCACCCTGACAATTCCCCTGAGAATTTTGTAGGTGGTTATCATGTCTCCCCTTACTCTTCTGTTTTCCAGGGACGTGAGGTCCAGCTCCTTTAGCCTTCCCTCGTAACTCATACCTCTCAGTTCCGGGACAAGTCTGGTGGCATACCGCTGAATCTTTTCTAACTTAGTCTTGTGTTTAACTAGATATGGACTCCAGGCTGTATACTCCAGGCTTGGTCTGACATAAGTTGTATACAGGGTCCTGAACGATTCCTTACACAAGTTTCTAAAGGCAGTTCTTATGCTGGCCTACTAGCATATGCCGCTGATGATATCCTTTTGATGTGGGCCTCTGGGGACAGGTTCGGTGTGATATCAACCCCCAGATCTTTCTCTCTATTTGACTCTTGCAAGATTTCAACTCCCAGATGGTACCTTGTGTTCAGCGTTCTGCTTCGCCTAATTTCATTACTTTACACTTTCCTGAGTTGAACCTTAGCAGCCATTTTCTAGACCATTCCTCTAGTTTGTCCAGGTCATCCTGTAGTCTCTGTCTATCTTCATCTGTCTTGATTCTTCTCATAATTTTTGCATCATCAACAAACATTGAGAGGAATGAGTCTATACCCTCTAGAAGATCATTTACATATATTAGAAACTGGATGGTCCTAGTACAGAGCTCGTAGGACTCTGATGGTGACATCTCACCACTCTGATGTCTCTCCTCTTACAGTTACTCGCTGTTTCCTGTTGCTCAGATACTCCCTTATCCACTGGAGCGCCTTTCCTTTTACTCCTGCCTGTTGCTCCAACTTTTGTAACAGCCTTTTACAGGGGTACTGTGTCAAAGGCTTTGTGACAGTCCATGGAAATGCAGTCTACCCACCCTTCTCTTTCTTACTTAATTTTTGTTGCTTGGTCATAGAATTCTATTAAACCTGTGAGGCACGATTTACCAACTGTGATCCCATGTCGGTGGTGTGTCACAAAACTGTTTCCCTCCAGATGCTCTACGAGCCTTTTCCTCACGATCTTCTCCATCACCTTGCATGGTATACATGTTAGGGAAACTGGCCCATAGTTCAGTGCCTCTTGGCTGTCACCCTTTTTGTATATTGGGACTACATTAGCTGTCTTCCAACTTTCCAGTAGGTCTCCTGTTTCCAGTGACCTGTTATACATCATAGAGAGTGGCACACTTAGTGCCTCTGCACCTTCTTTTAGAATCCACGGTGAGATTCTGTCAGCCCCAACAGTCTTTGTCACATTCAACTCCAACAGATTCCTTTTTACCCCATCACTGGTGATGTCAAATTGCTCCAAGGTTGCTTGACTTGCCTCATTTAGTGCAAGGGTCCTTGCTTGTTAGTCCTTGTTCTTCTGTGAAGACCTCCTCGAATCTCCTGTTGAGTTCTTCACACATCTTCGTGTCATTCTCTGTGTATCTATTCTCCCGTTTTTTCAGTTTCATCACTTGTTACTGCACTACTGTTTTCCTCCTGATGTGGCTGTGGAGCAGTTTAGGTTGGGTCTTATCTGTACTTGCAGTGTTATTTTCATACTGTCTCTCTGCTTCTCTCCTCACTCTGAGTTACTGATTCCTGGCCCTCTGGTATCTCTCGCTGCTACTGTGTGTGTGTGTGTGTGTGTGTGTGTGTGTGTGTGTGTGTGTGTGTGTGTGTGTGTGTGTGTGTGTGTGTGTGTGTGTGTGTGTGTGTGTATGTGTGTGTGTGTGTGTGTGTGTGTGTGTGTGTGTGTGTGTATGTGTGTGTGTGTGTGTGTGTGTGTGTGTGTGTGTGTGTGTGTGTGTGTGTGTGTGTGTGTGTGTGTGTGTGTGTGTGTGTGTGTGTGTGTGTATTCACCTAGTTGCATTCACCTAGTTGTGCTTGCGGGGGTTGAGCTCTGCTCTTTCGGCCCACCTCTCAACTGTCAATCAACTGTTTCTACTATTACTACTTTTTTCCACACCACACACCCACACACACACACCACAGGAAGCAACCCGTGACAGCTGACTAACTCCCAGATACCTTTTTACTGCTAGGTAACAGGGGCGTAGGGTGAAAGAAACTCTGCCCATCGTTTCTCGCCGGCGCCCGGGATCGAACCCGGGACCACATGATCACGTGCCAGCGTGCTGTCCGTTCGGTCACCAGCTCCCGTGATGTAAGGACCTCATCACCTGTGTGTGTACTCACCTATTTGTACTCACCTATTTGTGCTTGCAGGATCGAGCATTGAGTCTTGGATCCCGCCTTTCCAGCTATCGGTTGTTTACAGCAATGACTCCTGTCCCATTTCCCTATCATACCTAGTCTTAAAGTATGAATAGTATTTGCTTCCACAACCTGTTCCCCAAGTGCATTCCATTTTTCCACTACTCTCACGCTAAAAGAAAACTTCCGGACATCTCTGTGACTCATCTAAGTTTCCAGTTTCCACCCATGTCCCCTCGTTCTGTTATTATTACGTGTGAACATTTCATCTATTTCCACTTTGTCAATTCCCCTGAGTATTTTATATGTCCCTATCATATCTCCTCTCTTCCTTCTTTTCTCTAGTGTCGTAAGGTTCAGTTCCTTCAGACGCTCTTCATATCTCATCCCTCGTAACTCTGGGACAAGCCTCGTCGCAAACCTCTGAACCTTCTCCAGTTTCCTTATGTGTTTCTTCAGATAGGGACTCCATGATAGCACGGCATACTCTAAGACGGGTCTCACGTAGGCAATGTAAAGCGCCCTAAAAGCCTCCTCATTTAGGTTTCTGAATGAAGTTCTAATTTTCGCCAGTGTAGAGTACGCTGCTGTCGTTATCCTATTTATATGTGCCTCAGGAGTTAGATTATGTGTCACATCCACTCCCAGGTCTCTTTCTCGAATCGTTACAGGTAGGCTGTTCCCCTTCATTGTGTACTGTCCCTTTGGTCTCCTATCACCTGATCCCATTTCAATAACTTTACATTTACTGGTGTTAAACTCCAGTAGCCATTTCCCTGACCATCTCTGCAACCTGTTTAAGTCCTCTTGGAGGATCCTACAATCCTCGTCTGTCACAACTCTTCTCATTAATTTTGCGTCATTAGCACACATTGACATGTATGATTCCACTCCTGTAAACATGTCATTTACGTAAATTAGAAAGAGGATTGGTCCCAGCACCGATCCTTGAGGTACTCCACTTGTTACTGTTCGCCAGTCCGACTTCTCGCCCCTCACCATTACCCTCTGGCTCCTTTCTGTTAGGTAGTTCTTCACCCATACTTGAGCCTTTCTGCTACACTCCTGCCTGCCTCTCAAGTTTGTATAGCAGTCTCATGTGTGGTACTGTATCAAAGGCCTTTTGGCAGTCAAGAAATATGCAGTCTGCCCAGCCTTCTCTGTCCAGCCTTATCCTTGTTACTTTATCATAGAATTCTAAAAGGTTTGTTAGGCATGATTTCCCTGTCCAGAACCGATGTTGATGCTTGTTTACAAACCCAATGCTCTCCAGGTGCTCAACAAGTCTTAGCCTAATTATTCTTTAAAGTATTTTGCAGGGGATGCTTGTCAATGATACGGGTCTGTAGTTAAGTGCCTCCTCCCTATCACCTTTCTTGAAAATCGGTACGACATTTGCCTCCTTCCAGCAACTGGGCAATTCTCCCGACATAAGTGACTCATTAAAGATCATTGCCAGAGGCACGCTGAGAGCCTGCGCTGCCTCTTTAAGTATCCACGGTGATACTTTGTCTGGTCCAACAGCTTTATTTGCATCCAGTGTTGTCAACTGTTTCATTACCTCCTCTGCTGTCACCTCTATATCTGATAGGCTTTCATCTAGGGTAATCGCTTCTAACAATGGGAGCTGCTCAGGCTCGGTTGTGAACACTCCATGGAAATTTGCATTCAGTACCTCGCAGATTTCCTTGTCGCTTTCTGTATATGCCCCTTCTGTTTTCCTCAGTCTTGTCACTTGGTCTATACTTACCGACATCTTCCTTCTTATATGGCTATGTAGTAATTTAGGTTGCTTTTTCGCTTTGACTGCAATATCATTCTCATAATTTCTTTCCGACACTCGTCTTATCTTAATGTAATCATTCCTAGCTCTGTTACAACTAATCCTGTTGTCCTCTGTCCTTTGTCTTCTGTACTTCCTCCACTCCCTCCTGCTTCTCACCTTTGCTTCCTGACATTGTCTATTCAACCATGGGTTATTATATTCCCTCCTGCTTTTTTCCTTTATTGTTGGAATAAATCTCTCTTCAGTCTCCTTGCATTTCAATATGACTTGGTTCATCATACCTTGCACTGTTTTTCCTCTAAGTTCTTCCTCGCACTGCACTTCTACCCAGGTAGTCCCTTATCTTCTGTAGTCCCCTTTTCTGTAATCAAGTCTCCTTTCCCGTACCTCTTGCCCGTTGGTCACAATTTTAAGCTCCATCATGTAGTCAATGACTAGGACACAATGGACACTGGCTCCTAGTGGTATTTCATGTTCCAACTGCTCGATGTCTTCTACATTCTGAGTGAAAATATGATCTAATAGGCTGAGCATATCCCCTCCTCTTTCCCTAGTATCTTCCTTCACATGCTGTGTTAGGAAATTCCTGTCAATAACGTCTACCAGCTTCGCTACCCAGGGCTCCTCCCCGCCATGGGGATTCCTCGTTTCCCAATCTATCTCTCTGTGATTTAGGTCCCCCATGACCAGTAGCTTCGCCTTCATTCTATGCGCTATTGTTGCTGCCCTCTGCAGTTCATCTATACATGCCTTGTTGCTGTCCTCGTACTCCTGCCTGGGCCTTCTACTGTTTGGTGGGGAATTGTAGAGTATCAAGATTACAATCTTCTTCCCATCCACTTTCAGAGTTCCATGTATGGAGCTTGTGCTTTCATTGGTACCCGGATTTTCCAGCTCATCAAACTTCCATTTCCGTTTTATTAGGAGTGCCACTCCTCCTCCCTGTCTCTGTGTCCTTTCTTTTCTTATCACCTGGTACCCCTCCGGAAAGATTGCATCCGAGATCATGTCATTTGTTTTAGTTTCCACTATTGCCACTATGTCTGGGTCTGCCTCACTAACTCTTTCTTTTATCTCTTCTGCTTTATTGGCTACTCCATCAGCATTGGTGTACCAAACCTTGAGACTCTTCTTGGAAACTCGGGTGTCAGAGTTCCCCCTTTCACCGGGGTCTGGGGGGGACTGGGGGTGTCTGGGGGGCGAGTGGGGGCTGTGGGGGTGAATGGGGGGTGCTAGGGGGGTGCCTGGGAGTGCCTGGTAGGCGAATGGGGTCTGGGCATCTAGGGGGTAGGAAGGGCATAATGGGTCTGAAAGTTAGGGGTCTGAATAGCATAGGGGGTTGAGAAATAGAGTGAGACTGAGAGTCAGATAGAGGTTGAGAGGTTGGGGGGGAGAGGGATATTTAGGGCTGAGAGGAGAATGGAGCATGGGTGCTGGGAGTGGAAGAGAGGGTGTATTAGTTAGGGGGGAATCGGGGGTAGGTGGGGGTTTTGGGGTAGAAGAGGGGAAGAGGGAGATGGGGGAAGGTGTTAGGGGGTCACAAGGTGAGGGGGTTAAATGTGGGCTGGAGGTGCATAGGAGGGGTGAGGGTTGGGTGGGGTTTGGGGGTGAGTGTAAGAGGGGTGCAGTGGAAGCTGGGATGGAGTAGATGGAATTGGAGGCAATGGGTAGAAGGGCAGGGGTGTAGGAAGGGGTAGTAGGGGAGGGGGGATGGGAAGGTGGGTTTGGGGAGGGCATGGCTTGACCCACTGGGGTCGTTGACAGGTGTGATGTAGCAGGGGCAGGGGAATCGTTGGGGAGGTGCAAATGTGGAAGGGACAGGGGGGTTTTGGGGTGATGAAGCAGGGGGGTTTGGGGGGCTGAGGCAGGGGGGAGGTATAGGAGGGCTGAGTTGGGGATGATGCGACCTGGGGGGTGACCTGGGATGTGACCTGGGGGTGACCTGGGATGTGACCTGGGAGGTGAGACTACCTGAGAGGCTAGTTCGGTGTCGTGCTTGCCATCTATTCTTGTAGGCTATTTGCTCATCTTTCGTCATAAACCTCTCTATAAACACATTGTAATGGGTTTCACTTCCTCTGAGTAAATGCTTGTTCCTCATTATGTACTCCACAGCCTCCTCATTGGAGAATTGTACCAGAACAGGCCTCTTCTTGGTACAATTGTAAGGTCCAACCCGGCGGCTGATATCCACCTCGTGTTCTGCCATTCCTGCTCCAATACATCTCAATATCTCATGCAATTCATATTTTTCCGTCTCTATTCTATCTTGTCTTGTTGGTGCCCCAGATTCGAATAATCCATGTATTATAATAGAACGTCTCCTCAGTAATTCATTGTCATACTGGTAGCCTGTCCCCTGGGGATTCTCCATCCCAACTGCAGTCACTAACTCATCCCCCCCTAATCCTCTGTCCTTAGCCATGCTGTTAATCCTTCCTAATTCGTTTTGATCCGAGCACATTCCCTCTCCCAGTCCTCTCTTCCCTTCCTAATCTCTTCCTGAATATAGAGCATAAATTCTTGTTTCTGCCTCTCTACCGCATCCTGTATTTGCTGAAATAACTCGCTTTTAATCCCTTGGATTAGATCCTCCATCCAATCGCTCCTTCTCTCTACAAATTTCCCTATTAATTTGTCTTTAAATCTGTCCTCCTCCTCATCCCTGCTGGTGATTGACCTTGATCCCCTTCCTGATCTTGTCATTGCAGTAACAACCTAGCCAAAAAGGCACTCCTCAATACCTTGCACAATCTGCAGCACAAACAGGCGAGAAAGTACTCCAAGCAGCTGGTCAAGATGTGAGGTCGCTGCGTCCCGCATCACAGCTGTTGGGGTCACTAGTGGGAGGTCACTCCGGCTCCACAATTTCACAATACCACGATGTACCAGCACTTATTTTCAGTGGTGCTGTTTCTACTGTTTTTTTCACTTTCTTGTGGTTTGAGTGAGCTTACTAGTTATTCAATCACTCATATACGCATATAGACTGATTATCCCTCCCAATTCACTAGCTACGCAAGAGCTTCCCAGACCCTTCTGACCTCCGCGGCTGTCTGACCTCAACTCATGTGTGTGTGTGTGTGTGTGTGTGTGTGTGTGTGTGTGTGTGTGTGTGTGTGTGTGTGTGTGTGTGTGTGTGTGTGTGTGTGTGTGTGTGTGTGTGTGTGTGTGTGTGTGTGTGTGTGTTTGTTTGCGTGTGTGTACTCGCCTAGTGGTACTCACCTAGCTATGCTGGTTGGGGTTGAGCTCTGGCTCTTTTGTCCCGCCTCTCAACCGTCAATCAACTGATGTACAGATTCCTGAGCTCAATGGGCTCTGTCGTATCTACATTTGGGAACTGTGTATGGAATCAGCCTCCACCATATAACTGCCTAATGCATCCTACTTGTTTACTACTCTGACACTGAAAAAGTTTTTTGTAACATCCCTGTGGCTCATTTGGGTACTTATTCTCCACCTGTGTCACCTTGTTCGCATACCACCTATGTTAAAAAGTTTATCACTATCTACCCTATCAATTCCTCTGAGAAATTTGTAGGTAGTGTTCATGTCTCCTCTTACTCTTCTGTCTTCCAGTGTCGTGACGTTCATTTCACGCAGCCTTTCTTCGGAACTCCTAGATCTTTCTCTGTCCCGTTTCATGAAGTACTTCATTTTCCATTCGTTATCCTGTACTCACCTATTTTTACTCAACTATATGTGCTTTCGGGGGTTGAGCTCTGGCTCTTTGGTCCCGCCTCTCAACTGTCAATCAACTGGTGTACAGGTTCTTGAGCCTATTGGACTTTATCATATCTACACTTGAAACTGTGTATGGAGTCAACCTCCACCACATCACTGCCTAATGCATTCTATTTGTCAACCAATCTGACACAAAAAAAAATCATTCTAATATCTCTGTGGCTCATTTGGGCACTCAGTTTCCACCTGTGTCCCCTAGTGCGTGATCCCTTTGTGTAAAATAGCCTGTTTTTATCAACCCTGTCATTTCCTCTGAGAATCTTGTACGTGGTGATCATATCCCCCCTAACTCTTTTGTCTTCTAGCGACGTGAGGTTAAATTCCCGTAGTCTTTCCTCGTAGCTCATACCTCTCAGCCGGGGTACTAATCTGGTGGCAAACCTTTGAACTTTTTCCAGTTTAGTCATATGCTTGACTAGATATGGACTCCATGCTGGGGCTGCATACTCCAGGATTTGTCTGACATAGGTGGTATACAAAGTTCTGAATGATTTTTTTCATTAGTATCTAAATGCCGATCTTATGTTAGCCAACCTAGCATATGCTGCTGATGTTATTCTCTTGATATGGGCATCAGGGGACAGGTCTGGCGTGATATCAACCCCAGATCTTTTTCTCTCTCTGACTCTTGAAGAATTTCATGTCCCAAATGATACCTTGTAACGTTCGTAACGTAACGTTGATACCTGCTCCCTACATCTATCTTCATTACATTACATTTGCTTTGGTTAAACTCTAACAACCATTTGTTCGACCATTCCTTTTGTTTGTCTAGGTCTCCTTGAAGCCTCAAGCAGTCCTCCTGCCTTAATCCTTCTCATAATTTTGGCATCTTCAGCAAACATTGAGAGGAATGAGTCTATACTCTCCGGGAGATCGTTTACGTATATCAGAAACAGGATAGGAATGAGTACAGAGCCCTGTGGGGCTCCATTGGTGACTTCACGCCAGTCTAAGGTCTCACTCCTCTCTTTAACTCTTTGCTTCCTATTGCTTAGGTACTCCCTTATCCACTGGAGCACTTTACCAGTTACTCCTGCCTTTCTCTCCAGTTTATGCACCAGCCTCATATAGGGTACTGTGTCAAAAGCTTTCCGACAGTCCAAAAAAATGCAGTCTGCATAGCCTTCTAGTTCTTGCTTATCTTTGTCACTTGATCGTAGAATTCTGTTAAGCAAGTACGGCAAGATTTACCCTCCCTGAACCCATGTTGGCGATTTGTCATGAAGTCCTTTCTCTCCAGATGTGTTACTAGATTTTTTCTCGCGATCTTCTCCATCACTTTGCATCGTATACAAGTTAAGGAAACAAGTTAAGGAAGTTGTTTGTCACCCTTTTTGTATATTGGGACCACATTTGCCGCCTTCCATATTTCTAATAGGTCTCCCGTTTCCAGTGACCTACTACACCATGGAGAGTGACAAGCAGAGTGCCTCTTCACACTTTTTCAATACCCTTGGTGAGAACCTGGCCTAACTCACTGAATTGAACTGAATGTGTCTGGTCTCCTGTGTCCTCCGCCTAGTTTCATGACCTTGCATTTACTCAAGTTGAACTTTAATAACCAATTGTTGGATTATTTATTCAGTCTGTCTAGGTCATCTTGTAGCCTCCTACTATCATCCTCTGTTTTAATCCTCCTCATAATTTTTGCATCATCAGCAAACATTGAGAGGAACGATTCTCTGCCCTCAGGGAGATTATTTACATATACCAGAAGCAGTATAGGTCCAAGCACAGAACCCTGCAGGACTCCACTGGTGACGTCTCGCCAATCTGAGGACTTACCCCTCACAGTGACGCGCTGTCCTGTTACTTAGGTACTCCTTTATCCAATGGAGTACCTTCCCTTTCACTCCTGCCTGCATCTCCAGTTTTTTCAATAGCCTCTTGTCTGGTACTGTGTCAAAGGCTTTTTGGCACTCCAAAAATATGAAGTCTGGTAACCCCTTTCTTTCTTGCCTGATTTTTGTTGCCTGGTCATAGAATTCAATTAATCCTGTGAGGCAGGACTTGCCATCCCTGTACCCATGTTGATGCTGTGTTACAAAGTTCTTTCGCTCCAGATGTTCCACAAGCTTTTTTCTCACAATCTTCTCCATCCTCTTGTATGGTATGCAAGCAAGGAGCACTGGGCTGAAGTTCAGTGCTTTCTGTCTATTCCCCTTCTTATATATCGGGACTACATTAGTCCCGATATATATGTTCTTATGTTCTTATTGATCCTTTTGTTTTAAATTCTTACTTATCATAAATCTTCCCTCAAGCGCCACCACAGTGCAGACGCTTTGAGCATCACCATCACTCGACATACATCACTCCACAGTCAGCATTTGAACGAAAGAATGACTACCAAATGAATTGTGGAGAACCAACGTTGCTGCTCCGAGTCATAAAAGGAAAGCTCTCTTCAGTACAAGCTACAGTCTTCCATATTTTGGCAATTCCCCTGTTATCAGTGATTTGTTATACATTATGGAGAGTGGCAGGCACAATGTTTCTGCTCCTTCCTTCAATATCCTTTGGGAGATTCCTTCCGAACCTATAGCCTTTGTCACATCCAACACTAGCAAGAGCTCCCTTACATCTCCACTGGTAACCTCAAACTCTTTTAGTGGTTCCTGGTTAACTATTCCGTCTTTATCTGATGGAATAGTTACCTCCCTTATCTGGAACTTCCTCTTGCTCTAATGTGAAGACTTCCTAGAATATCTTATTCAGTTCCTCGCACACTTCCTTGTCGTTTGTGGTGAATCTGTCTGCCCCTATCCTCAATTTCATTAACTGTTTCTTCATTGTTGTGTTTCTCCTGATGTGGCTGTGCAGCAATTTAGGCTGAGTCTTTGCCTTGCTTTGCGATGTAATTTTCGTATTGCCCTTCTGCCTCTCTTCTCAACCTGACCTATTCATTCCTGGCACTCTGGTATCTTTCTCTGCTCTCGAGTGTCCAGTTATTTCTATAGTTTCTCCACGCCTTTTACTTTGCTGCTTAGCTAGCCTACATCTCTGGTTAAACCATGTGTTTCTCATCTGCCTTTCGTTGTTTTCATTTTGGACTGGGACAAACTTGTCTGCTGCCTCCTTACACTTCTGTGTGATGTAGTCCATCATGTCTTGGGCTATCTGTCCTCTGAACTCTGTTTCCCATGATATATCTGTCATGAATTTCTTTATCTCCTCAAAGTTTCCCATTTTCAATTCCAGCCTTTTGTTTTGAGTTCCCCTCCTATAGTTCCTTAACTCTTCTTCAACCAGATACTCAAACATCAGTACACTGTGGTCGCTCATTCCTACCGGGGCCTCGAAACCGATACCCCTTATGTCAGAGTAGTTCAGAGTGAAGACTATGTGGGAAAAGCCTAGCTTTAAATATTAATAATAATCATGTTAATTTAATACAACGATAGCTTCGAAGGACCTCTTTCTATACAAAAAAGAGGAAAAATAAATAAAGGATTTTGAAAATATAATCCAAGAATCAGTGTCCTATGAATCTAGATTAATTCAATAAAATATTAAGAGAGCATTAAATCAACCCGTCCTCTTTAAAATAACGTCACTTTTGGCCCCTATGCGCACTATGGCCAAATTTGGACGTAATTTGAAATGAAATCGACTCACAAAAGTGACGTACTGTTCCGTTTTCTGTTTGAGTCGTCCGGCCACCTCGGTAAGGTTAGGAGAGGAAACTTTCCATTAACGTTGTTCATACCGTTTTGAAACTTTATGAGAATTTCCTGCCCACCTAACCTGTCAGAGGACCCTTAACTTACTGTTGTTGAAAAAAAAATCCCAAATTTATTTTACTTTTTTTTCAATTTCAAATTACGTCCAAATTCGGCCATACGGGTAAACGGCCAAAAGCGACGTTCTTTTTAAGAGGACAGGTTGATTAAATGGACTGTAGTTATAATTAATTAAAGAGCTGACTTAACACATAAATCTGGGTGGTTACATGCTAAAAGATTAATATATCCCTAGTATTATTCTGACGCTGGTACTTCCTCAGAGTAATTGTTGAATATTAGTTAAGTAAATAGATGTAGAAAATAAATGAATGTATATTTCAAGCTAATTAATTAGTGATATATTATATACATGCATGAATGTAAGAATAAATAAATGAATGTAAGAATAGAGGTAACCGCAGAAGGCCTATTGGCCCATACGAGGCAGCTGGCATCTACATACAAAGATTAATCCAGTGTAATTGGCCTGTTATGTTGAACATTGTCTTCTGTGTTGGTATCGTTATGTTCTGGTCTTGTCCCTAAAATGAATGGTACATGCATAGATAATAAATCATATAAGTATAATAATTAATGAGGTAATAAGTTTGTCTACAAAAAAGGAAAGAGCTGCTTAGCTGTAAAGAAGGCTCCACAATGTATTTCTCGCGATCAAATACTCGTAGATTTAAAACTCATTGCCCAGGATACTGGTGAGAACACGTGAGAATGGAGGTCGCATGGAGGGTGAAGACTATTTCTGCACTTGTCTTTACGAGTCACGCTGGAATCACAATTAAAATGTGAGAAATGCCTAGGTTAACAGATTATTCCACTATTCATTATGGAAAGTACAGTCATGAGAGAAATGGAAACTAACGTAGTTTATTTTATCGCCTTGCTAGTAATGACGAGCAACCTACCCGTTGAAGTACATGTGCACATCTACTAACATTAGCAGGAACAATGATATATTACGATCGCCGGAACTGTGTCTTTTAGTTATTGGAGACACCGTCGATTCCTGACGTTCACTGTTGCAGAATGTCAGATTACGGGACCAGTATTACGCTCCTAGACACAAATAATTATCAATAGTCTTGCTGGACACCCAGTTAACATGGTGTCAATATGGCGTTCTCTCTCTCGGCAATGTCGACTCTCTCTTCTTTCTCCCTCGCTGGGATACGCATACGCAGTACACTCCATAGGAGTCTCGAGCGTAAAGTGATTTACTTACTCGTAATTAATTAAGGAAGTAAGGAGATATGACAAATTTTAATGTCATACATAAATATGTTATATCATAATACAACTTCTCGTAGGGCAATTGGTTCAATTAAAACTGCACGAAATAAAAGAGAAGGGTTGAATGTAGACTTATTTTACGTCGCAGTAATATCCACAGGAATAATCAATCTGATTACTTGATCGAGTTCAGTATGCAATAATACACGAAATAAGCAAACTCTTTCATAGAAGATTATCTTTATAATGGAAAAGCAAATATTTAACTGGATTCGGTAGAATTCCAATAAAATGTGAAATATTTCATGTTTCAGCCTGACGCAACCTCACGGCGCCATGGAGACTAGGAAGATTTTGGTTAATATTGTGATGCAATAGAAAAACATTAATTGGATTAATTCTGTGAATTAGTGATATTAGTAAATGCTATTATTAGCAAATAAATGAGGGTTGAATGTTGATTATTTCCAACAAACTAGGTTAAGTTTCGCTGGTTCATCGTTTCCTCTAATCCTTGTGGGTTCCCAGACATGCTGGCATAAGAAGATTCTTGTCGCCACCTCCAATAGTTTAGCTCTCCATGTCCTCCGTGCAGTTCCTTGATCTCCCAGTCTATCCTTCCGTGATTGAAGTCCTCCCATGATAAGCAGTGAGGATCATATTTTCTACAGCAGCAGAGGCTACCCTCTCAATTATAGTGTATAACTGCCCATGTGTTGTTGTCATACTCTGCCTGGGGATCCCTGTCTGTCATTGGGTAGCTATTGCTATATATCGCTGCTACTATAATTCTTGGTCCTGTCCTGTCATGGTTCGGTGTATGTAGGATCTCTGAATCCACTCGTAGCCCGGGATAGCCATCTCCATGAACCTCAATCCCTTATCTCATGAGTAGGGACACACTAGCCTCCGTTCACCTAACATTCCGTCTCTCTTGTCCTTATACTTGTGTAGTCCTGGGGCAAACACTATAAATGTGGTGTTGTATGTGTGTCGTGTATTCACCGAGTTGTGCTTGCGGGGGATGAGCTGTCTCTCTTTTAGGCCCGCTCTCATCTAGTCAACCAACCGTTTCTAACTACTAACATTTTTGTTCACACGAACACCACCCCACGGAAGCCAGCCGTGACAGACTGATCTATCTCCCAGGTACCGTATTTACTGCTAGATGTAACAAGGGGAAATATGGTGAAAGAAACTCTTCCCTTTGTTTTCGTCGCCGGCGCACGGTATCGAACACCCGGACCACAGGATCACGTGTCCAGCGTGCTGTCCCCTCGGCCAGCCAGTTGTGTGTGTATGTGTAGGTGGGTGTGCTGTGTATTCACTTTAATTAGTATTCACCTAGTTGTGCTTACGGGGGTTGATGTTCTGCCTCTTTTGGCCCCCATCTCAACCTGCTTAATCAACTGTGCTAACTTTTATTTGTTCTTCCTTCTCACAGCAACCACACTCTAGGTAAGCAGCCCGTGACATCTGACTAACTCCCATGTACCTATTTACCTGCTAGGTAACAGGTGCATAAGGGTGAAAAGAACTCAATCCCGGACCCCATGGATAGTGCATCCTAGCGTACTGTCCAGTAAGCCCACTGGGCCCCCCCTCCAGTCAGCACCGGCCATGTGTGTGTGAGTGCGGTGTGTGTGTGTGTGTGTGTGTGGTGTGTGTGTGTGTGTGTGTGGTGTGTGTGTGTGTGTGTGTGGTTTGTGGTGTGGTGTGTGTGTGTGTGTGGTGTGTGTGTGTGTGTTTGTGTGGTGTGTACTCACCTATTGTTGTATACTCACCTATTTGTGCTTGCGGGGGGTTGAGCTTTGGCTCTTTGGTCCCGCCTCTCAACTGTCAATCACTGGTGTACTAG
Organism: Procambarus virginalis; assembly: GCA_020271785.1. Classification (NCBI taxonomy): domain Eukaryota; kingdom Metazoa; phylum Arthropoda; class Malacostraca; order Decapoda; family Cambaridae; genus Procambarus; species Procambarus virginalis. Next base: position 37,209 of record WNGS01011062.1, read on the forward strand.
ATTCCCTGAGCCTACTGGGCATCTATCATACTACATTTAAAAACTGTGTATGTGAGTCAGCCTCCACCAACATCACTGCCTAATGCATTACCATTCGTTAACTATCTCTGACACTGAAAAGTTCCTCTAACGTCTCTTGTGGCTCATGTAGGGTACTATTTCCACTGTGTCCCCTTGTTCGCGTCCCACCAGTGTTGAATACGTTTTATCCTTGTTTACCCGGTCGATTCCTCTGAGATTTTGTAGGTTGTGATCATGTCCTCCCCTTACTCTTCTGTCGTTCCAGGTCGTAAGG
>WNGS01011062.1:38503-51883 GCA_020271785.1 Procambarus virginalis
CCCTCACGACGATCCCAAGCACTATGACGACCCCTAAGGGGAGAAGTAAAACATCATAAAATTCCCCCGTAAAGCTGGAGTGTTTTCAAAACACTCCAAGCCCAACGCACAAGATCTCCTCACCTATCAACAAAAAAGGCAGACAAAAGCATATCAAGTAACTATTGTTCCAATGGTTATCGCCTCTCTGACAGAGACATCAGGTAGATGCTTGACAAAGCATTCCAAGCACTGGAAGCAGACCAACCCTCAGTCTAGGAAGGAAATGTTTAACAGAGTTAAAAAATAATCCACTGAACTTATTTCTTCCACCTTCTACAAGCTCTACCTGAAAAGGTTGGCGAGTAGAAGTCGAAGTAGGTGACAAAACTGAATTGTTTCAGCACCCAATGGTAGTCTCCACTCCAACCAAGAAAAAACAGCCGTCGAGGAAATCAACACATTAGAAACTACCATGGACTCAATGGATTCAACTTTACCAGAATAATGGAAAATCTGAAGAATATACAATGGAATATACAAGGATTCAAAAGCAAAGCACAAACAGAGCAGCGCTTCTCAAGGACAACATTGATATTGTTTTACTTCAAGAAACACTCACCGGGACTGAAAGGTATATCAATATCCCAGGATAACATGGTTTCCACTGCCCAATTGAACAAGGTGGCACCAGAGGCACTTCAGTACTAGTAAGAAATCATATCAATACCACGGCAATCACAGACTTGCATGACTGTGGAGAGAACGTCGAAATTATGGGAGTTAATCTCACTATGAGGAACTCAATGCTGTCCATCTTCAATGTATACAATAGCCTTAGAGAACACGATATGGATCTCTCTGCAATCTTTGAAATAGAAGCAACAACACCTACTATCAGCTCAGGTGACTTCATCGCGAATAAAGAATTACTACTTGATTCACCAAGAACCGACGCCAACGGAAGACATATTGAACAACTTTTGGACGAAGTACCTGAAGGCAGTCTGTTTAACTCGACGGAACTAACCAAGTTGGTGGAGGGAAGTTGGACCTCACGTTTATCTCCACCAGTATTTATGAGTTGCGTCATTGGTCTGTTGACTATGTTCTGACTAGTGACCACTTTGCGATAAAAATAGTATTAATATAGCACTACCTACCAGACCTCCAACTCCTGAGCGCAGTTGGGATTTTACCAATGCAGATTGGACGAAGTTTCAGGGATCTCTCAAAACTTGGCAACAAAACATCACTCCTCCTGACAACACCAAAAATGGAAAAAGATTTAGTAGATACAATATATAGAGCAGCAAATCACGTCATCCCCAAGAGGAAAACTATCACCATAAGGAATATTGGTATTACTGTGATAGGATCAAAGAACTACATAACAGATTAAATTGTGGACGAAAGAATTTCAGAAGAGATAAAACCGAAGCTAATCTAGGACTTCTTAAAACTGTCCAAGATCATGAACATGAAGAAACAGCAAAAAACAAAAAAGAAAAATAGCTCGAGTGGGGTGCCAAGCTAAATCAGCATATATACTTGGGCGACATCTGGAGGCAGATTAAACAAGGCCAAAGGAAAATCGCCTCCTGCTCCGCCCTATCATGTTCATCCAGAGCAAGAAGCAGAAAGATTAGCAAATCTATTTAATTCAAAAGCCAGCCACTCAACTTCCTCAAGCAACTCTGACTCACCAACAAAGACTTCAAGCAGCAAGATGGAAAAAATAGACGATGTTTCAGCCTTACTTGATGAGCTTGACCAACCCTTCAATCTGAGAGAACTCACAAGAGCTACAAAGAAAACTAAAAACACAGCTCCAGGTGAGGACAAAACTCACTTACAACATGCTGGCCAAGCTAGGAGGAAAGGTTGAAGAAGCCTTCTTAAATCTCATCAACAGAGTATCGAGTGACAAGAACTCAACTACACTCTTGGAATAGTGCAATTATAGTTCCCATTCCAAAACCCAAAGACCCAGGGAATCCAAGACCCATCTCATTAACAAGCTGTCTGGCCAAAACTGCAGAAAGAATGGCTCTTAATCAAACTGACTGGAAAACCAATCCCCTGCGTCAAAATATGTTTGCTTACAGAAATGGTGATGGAATCACAAAATGTCTTTCCTCCCTCCTGGATCAAATCAATGACATACCAGGAATCCTTATTTTTCTACACCTGGAAAAAGCTTTCGAGCTACTCAATGATCCAGCTACACTATGCTGCCTGGTGAATAAGAAAATCAGAGGACACAATCTTGCCTTTGCCAAATGAAGTCTGCTTAACAGAGAAGTTAAAGTCAAATTCCAAAGAAAAACATCCTTCTCAAAGAAGTTGTAAAATGGGACTTCGCTTGAAGAATACTAAGCCCTTAATCTTCAACTGTCTCAAGGAACAATTCATGAAGCTCAAGTTACCAAAAGCCAAACTGCTTAACTATGCAGACGACTTTGTGGTCATCATCAATGCCAAAGGCGCCAGGAACCATGGACAAAAATGCCTAGATATTATCAGCAGGGAAGCGAAACGCATAGCAGTGAAAATAAACAGCAATAAAACCAAAGCAATAGCTGTTAAAATGAGAACTCAAGACATCAGACTCGCAATACAAGGACAAGAAATTGAAGGGGTTACCTCATTTAATTAATTAAAAACTTTGGAGTCATAATAGACAGCTAGTTGAAATTGACTCAAGAAATATAATATCTTTGGAAACGTTGTAAAGCCAGAAACTCGGCTTTGCGCTCCCTGACAAGTCTTAGAGACGGTGCATCTCAACCAGTACTCAAAATGTTCTACATTCAAGCAGTTAGGTCACTCATTGACTATGCTGCTCCTGCTCTTACATCCCTCAGTGATATCCCAACCCGTTCTCGCACTTGCTTACAGTCAATATTGGCAAATTTAATAAGTGCATATGTGACATACTAATTGATTGTGAATATTTTAGTTTACGTTGAAAAGCTTCATAGAAAACACCGACCTCACCTAACCTTCTTCGTATGTTAAGATAAGCATCTTATTGCTTCTTATTTACAATTATTACTTAACCTATCAACAGTATAGGTTAAGTAATAATTGTAATTAAGAAGCAATAAGATGCTTATGTTAACATACTAAGAAGGTTAGGTGAGGTCGGTGTTTTCTATGACGCTTTTCAAGGTAAACAAAAATATTTGCAATCAATTAGTATGTTACATATGCACTTATTAAATAAGTCAATATTTACTATAAGCAAGTGCGAGAACGGATTGGATATCCAATGGCAGAAACTGGAAGTGTCTCAAAATGATGCCCTCAGAACAATGCTTAGAGCAGCTATATGGACGGGTCAGGAGAATCTAAGAATGGAAACCAACTTACCAGCCTTAGAAAATAGGATCAAACAAAGAATAGTCAACATAACAGCAAAACTTGTTTGAACAACCGCCAGACTGTCAAACAAAGACAGCATACACAGATCGTTTCACAGAAACCTTCAATAGAGAATACGTGCATGGACGGATAATCTAGTCAAGATTGTAGAGAAAGTGGGCTTGAAACAGACCATTAAAAACAAAGGAGAAGATACACCATATCAACACTTTTGGCAGCCTCCTTCATGGGATGAATCGGGTCTAAAGATAATCATTGAAGGATTACCAGTTAAAAAATCTGCATGTGATTTGCAGAGGCTCAAAGTAGACATAGAATAACAAATGGAAACCATCTCAAAACCTACAACGACTCACATCTTCACAGATGGATCAGTTGATCAAGAAAGAGGTTCTGCTGAAGCAGCAGTTTACACTAACAACCATGAAGCTTAATGGAGCATGAATAGTGGGTGCTCAACATTGCAAACAGAATTATATGCCCTGAAGAAAGCCATAAACAATACAACTGAGAATAATTTACATGATGACGTCATTCATACCAACTCAAAATCTTCGCTCGAGGCATTATTATCCAGCGAGCACAGAGATAATATACAATTCATCACAGAATTCCTACATCTATGAAAAGAAGCACACAATCTAGGGCTGTCAATCACCCTAAATTGGATATCAAGTCACATTGGCATGATGGTAATGAAAAGGCAGACTTACTGGCAAAAACTGTCACTGTTCTACCTGTTGTAGAAATACAAATACCTCCAAGTTTTTTCACAGATTAAGGAGCAAATCAAGAAGACAAGTTCCAAACTATCAAAAATCGCCACAAACCCAAAATAGCAGAAGGAAGATCCACTGCGATGTGGTACGAATAAGCCACTGGGTTCTACTTTTTCAAACCTGACAAAAGACATCCAGAGACATTGCAGCAGCCATACACAGGCTCAGACTTGGTTACAAGTGATGCTGCGAGGTAATAAACCCAATAGTTAAAGAGTGTCGTTTCTGTGGAACGGATGAAGAGGCGCCACTATTGCATTATCTATTGGAATATGAAGGAACTGAAACCTGTGCATCAAACTCATCATTAATTCAACGACAGCAGCTATATGTGATGTAAATTCAACAGTGACTACATGAACTAGAAAAGCACTTGAAGAATGGGACACACCATTGAATGGGAATAGTGCCTTGCGCTATTCCCATTCACGCTATTCCCAAACGTATCCCTAGATGTCAGACCATAACATTGTGTGAAAATTAACTTAGGAGAGTTAATTTTTCAACTTCCCTCGATAATGAAGAAGAAAAAAAGAAATATTGAAATGATTCGTGTTAGATTCATTAATCTTACCCTTTCGATCATATCCAGCAACATATATATGTTTATATCTATAAAAATGAAAATTGAAATGTTCGTTTGTTCAAAATCACTAATCTCCGAAAGTTCTTCACCGATTGGTTTGAAATTTTGACACAACGATCCATTTGCATTCGAGCAGGTTTTTATCTAGATACTATATAAATGTCACGTCTGTGACAGTAAAAAAATGCTCTTTCTGAATAAACTGTGTTTTTCATGTGTTTTTCATGTGAGGGAAATCATCAAAACCTCTTTACCGATTGCTTTGAAATTTTGCCACAACTTTGCATTCGAATAGGCGCATATTATTATATATCTACTATATACATACCTCCCCTGTGACAGGAAAAAAACGTGTTTTTTTTGAAAAACAGCACCATCTGTTGGACGTAAGAGCAACACACTCAGTAATCTCCGAAAGTTCTCCACCGATTGTTTTGAAATTTTGACACAAAGCTGCATCCGAATAGGCGCGTCTTTTTATATACCTACTATATAAATGCCACCCCTGTGACAGGTAAAAATATGCGTTTTTTGCAAAACCGCCCCATCTTTTGCACATAATAGTAGCATGCACACTATACTAAATACATCACAAATTACATTTTAATGTTTCCGATTGCATTGATAAATTTTATTTTCAAAGATTTAGATTGATTTAATTTTTTATTGAATTATTTTATGTGACATTGTGGTGGAATTAGGCTGTGTTGTTTACCAAACCATTCATTTTATAAGTATAAGTACCTGTATAGATGCCACACCTGTGAGAGGTAAAACTATGCTTTTCTTGAAAAACAGTACCATCTGTTGCATGTAAGAGCAACACACATGCTATACTAAATATGTTACAATCCAAACAAGGGAGACAGGGAATTGAGAACGGTGGGGAGGACAAGGAGACAGGGAAGTGCGAGATGGTGGGGAAGACGAAGGGACGGAGAAGGGGTGGAGTGGTAGGGAGGACGATGGGACAGGTGAGTGGGAGATGGTGGGGAGGACGAGGGGATGGTGGAGTGGGGAATGGTTAGCAGGATGAGGGGACGGTGGCATGGGGGATAGTGGGGAGGACAAAGGGACTGGGGAGGGGGGAAAAAGTGAGGGAGAAAGAGGGGACTAGGAAGAGGAGAAATGGTGGGGAGGACGAGGGAACAAGGGGGTAGGGATTGATTGGGAGGAAGAGGGGACAGGGGAGTGAAGAATGGTTGAGAGGACGAGGTGATGGGGGGAGTGGGGAATGGTGGGGAGGACTGGGAACCTGGGAATGGTTGCTGTGACTCAGCAATGAACATGCTTTGCTGAGCCACAGCAATGAGTGGCTGGGTTCAGCCGGCCACATATATATATATATATATATATATATATATATATATATATATATATATATATATATATATATATATATATGCAAACAAGCCTGAATGGTCCCCAGGACTAGATACAACTGAAAACTCACACCCCAGAAGTGACTCGAACCCATACTCCCAGGAGCAACGCAACTGGTATGTACAGGGACGCCTTAAACCACTTGACCATCACGACCGGACATAAGGAAGTGATAGCCGAGGCTATATGAACCACTTCCCCGCCGGCACTCGGATGGTAATCTTGGGCATAGCATTTTATCAAATCACCTCATTTTTGGGGCAACACGTGAGGAACACAAATGCAAACAAGCCTGAATGGTCCCCAGGACTAGATACAACTGAAAACTCACACCCCAGAAGTGACTCGAACCCATACTCCCAGGAGCAACGCAACTGGTATGTACAGGGACGCCTTAAACCACTTGACCATCACGACCGGACATAAGGAAGTGATAGCCGAGGCTATATGAACCACTTCCCCGCCGGCACTCGGATGGTAATCTTGGGCATAGCATTTTATCAAATCACCTCATTTTTGGGGCAACACGTGAGGAACACAAATGCAAACAAGCCTGAATGGTCCCCAGGACTAGATACAACTGAAAACTCACACCCCAGAAGTGACTCGAACCCATACTCCCAGGAGCAACGCAACTGGTATGTACAGGGACGCCTTAAACCACTTGACCATCACGACCGGACATAAGGAAGTGATAGCCGAGGCTATATGAACCACTTCCCCGCCGGCACTCGGATGGTAATCTTGGGCATAGCATTTTATCAAATCACCTCATTTTTGGGGCAACACGTGAGGAACACAAATGCAAACAAGCCTGAATGGTCCCCAGGACTAGATACAACTGAAAACTCACACCCCAGAAGTGACTCGAACCCATACTCCCAGGAGCAACGCAACTGGTATGTACAGGGACGCCTTAAACCACTTGACCATCACGACCGGACATAAGGAAGTGATAGCCGAGGCTATATGAACCACTTCCCCGCCGGCACTCGGATGGTAATCTTGGGCATAGCATTTTATCAAATCACCTCATTTTTGGGGCAACACGTGAGGAACACAAATGCAAACAAGCCTGAATGGTCCCCAGGACTAGATACAACTGAAAACTCACACCCCAGAAGTGACTCGAACCCATACTCCCAGGAGCAACGCAACTGGTATGTACAGGGACGCCTTAAACCACTTGACCATCACGACCGGACATAAGGAAGTGATAGCCGAGGCTATATGAACCACTTCCCCGCCGGCACTCGGATGGTAATCTTGGGCATAGCATTTTATCAAATCACCTCATTTTTGGGGCAACACGTGAGGAACACAAATGCAAACAAGCCTGAATGGTCCCCAGGACTAGATACAACTGAAAACTCACACCCCAGAAGTGACTCGAACCCATACTCCCAGGAGCAACGCAACTGGTATGTACAGGGACGCCTTAAACCACTTGACCATCACGACCGGACATAAGGAAGTGATAGCCGAGGCTATATGAACCACTTCCCCGCCGGCACTCGGATGGTAATCTTGGGCATAGCATTTTATCAAATCACCTCATTTTTGGGGCAACACGTGAGGAACACAAATGCAAACAAGCCTGAATGGTCCCCAGGACTAGATACAACTGAAAACTCACACCCCAGAAGTGACTCGAACCCATACTCCCAGGAGCAAATGCCCAAGATTACCATCCGAGTGCCGGCGGGGAAGTGGTTCATATAGCCTCGGCTATCACTTCCTTATGTCCGGTCGTGATGGTCAAGTGGTTTAAGGCGTCCCTGTACATACCAGTTGCGTTGCTCCTGGGAGTATGGGTTCGAGTCACTTCTGGGGTGTGAGTTTTCAGTTGTATCTAGTCCTGGGGACCATTCAGGCTTGTTTGCATTTGTGTTCCTCACGTGTTGCCCCAAAAATGAGGTGATTTGATAAAATGCTATGCCCAAGATTACCATCCGAGTGCCGGCGGGGAAGTGGTTCATATAGCCTCGGCTATCACTTCCTTATGTCCGGTCGTGATGGTCAAGTGGTTTAAGGCGTCCCTGTACATACCAGTTGCGTTGCTCCTGGGAGTATGGGTTCGAGTCACTTCTGGGGTGTGAGTTTTCAGTTGTATCTAGTCCTGGGGACCATTCAGGCTTGTTTGCATTTGTGTTCCTCACGTGTTGCCCCAAAAATGAGGTGATTTGATAAAATGCTATGCCCAAGATTACCATCCGAGTGCCGGCGGGGAAGTGGTTCATATAGCCTCGGCTATCACTTCCTTATGTCCGGTCGTGATGGTCAAGTGGTTTAAGGCGTCCCTGTACATACCAGTTGCGTTGCTCCTGGGAGTATGGGTTCGAGTCACTTCTGGGGTGTGAGTTTTCAGTTGTATCTAGTCCTGGGGACCATTCAGGCTTGTTTGCATTTGTGTTCCTCACGTGTTGCCCCAAAAATGAGGTGATTTGATAAAATGCTATGCCCAAGATTACCATCCAAGTGCCGGCGGGGAAGTGGTTCATATAGCCTCGGCTATCACTTCCTTATGTCCGGTCGTGATGGTCAAGTGGTTTAAGGCGTCCCTGTACATACCAGTTGCGTTGCTCCTGGGAGTATGGGTTCGAGTCACTTCTGGGGTGTGAGTTTTCAGTTGTATCTAGTCCTGGGGACCATTCAGGCTTGTTTGCATTTGTGTTCCTCACGTGTTGCCCCAAAAATGAGGTGATTTGATAAAATGCTATGCCCAAGATTACCATCCGAGTGCCGGCGGGGAAGTGGTTCATATAGCCTCGGCTATCACTTCCTTATGTCCGGTCGTGATGGTCAAGTGGTTTAAGGCGTCCCTGTACATACCAGTTGCGTTGCTCCTGGGAGTATGGGTTCGAGTCACTTCTGGGGTGTGAGTTTTCAGTTATATATATATATATATATATATATATAATATATATATATATATATATATATATTATATTATATATTATATATATATATATATATATATATATATATATATATATATATATATTATATATTATATATATATATATATATATATATATATATTATATATATATATATATATATATATATATATATATTTGTGTACTCACCTATATGTGTCTGCAGGATCGAGCATTGACTCTTGGATCCCGCCTTTCGAGCATCAGTTGTTTACAGCAATAACTCCTGTCCCATTTCCCTATCATACCTGGTTTTAAAATTATGAATAGTATTTGCTTCCACAACCTGTTCCTTTAGTGCATTCCATTTTCCCACTACTCTCACGCTAAAAGAAAACTTCCTAACATCTCTGTGACTCATCTGAGTTTCCAACTTCCATCCATGTCCCCTCGTTCTGTTACTATTCCGTGTGAACATTTCGTCTATGTCCACTCTGTCAATCCCTATAAGTATTTTATACGTTCCTATCATGTCACCCCCTCTCCCTTCTTTCTAGTGTCGTAAGGCACAGTTCCCTCAGGCGCTCCTCATACCCCATCCCTCTGGGACGAGTCTCGTTGCAAACCTCTGAACCTTTTCCAGTTTCATTATATGCTTCTTCAGATGGGGACTCCATGATGAGGCGGCATACTCTAAGACTGACCTCACGTAGGCAGTGTAAAGCGCCCTAAATGCCTCCATGCTTAGGTTTCTGAATGATGTTCTAACTTTTGCCAGTGTAGAGTAATGCTGCTGTCGTTATCCTATTTATATGTGCCTCAGGAGATAGATTAGGTGTTACGTCCACACCCAGATCTCTTTCGCGCGTTGTCACAGGTAGGCTGTTCCCCTTCATTGTGTACTGTCCGTTTGGTCTCCTATCTTCTAGTCCCATTTCCATAACTTTACATTTGCTCGTGTTGAATTCCAGTAGCCATTTCTCTGACCATCTCTGCAACCTGTTCAAGTCCTCTTGGAGGATCCTGCAATCCTCATCTGTCACAACTCTTCTCATCAACTTTGCGTCATCCGCAAACATGCGTGCGTGCGTGCGTGCGTGCGTGCGTGCGTGCGTGCGTGCGTGCGTGCGTGCGTGCGTGCGTGTGTGCGTGACCTACCTACCTGGGTAGGTAGGTCTGGAGTAGGAAGGGCATACTGGGTCTGAAGATTAGGGAGGGTCTGATAGGCATAGAGGGGTTGGAGGATAGCATAAGGTTGGGAGTCAGATAGAGGTTGAGAGGTCGGGAGGGGGATGGATAAAGAGGGTGGGGGAACCTCCCACCCCCCTCGCAAGGGTGGGGGGTCACATGGAAGGAGAGGGGATGAGGAGGGGTGAGGGCTGGGTAGGTTTTGGGGGTTGAGGGGATGAGGGCTGGGTGGGTTTTTGGGGTTGAGGGGATGAGGGCTGGGTGGGTTTTGGGGGTTGAGGGAATGAGGGCTGGACGGGTTTTGGGGGTTGAGGTGATGAGGGGTCCTTGGAATGTGGGATGAAATTGTCTGCAGTGGGATCAGAGGGGTCAAGGGAGGTGTTGGGGATATAAGCAAGGGCAAGGTCTGATTTGGGGAGGGAGTAACCTGAGAAGCAGTTGTGAGAAGCTGGTTATCCTGGGGTGGATTTGCAGTGGGGTGTGTACCTATGCTCAAATGGGAAGAGTTGTATCGTGGGAGTTTGCTTGCTCTGTGGGCTACCTGCTCCTCCTTCGCCATGAACTTGTCAATATATACATTGTAGTAATTTTCGCTATCTCTGAGTAAGTGTTTGTGATGCAGTACGTAGTCCACTGCCTCTTCGTTTGTGAACTGCACCAGGACAGGCCGTTTCCTGTTACAGTTGTATGGTCCAATGCGGCGGTGGACTTCCACTTCATTCCCTGCCATATGGGCTCTCATGTCCCTCAAAATCCCCTGTAGCTCCAAATCCTTGTGTGTGTGTGTGTGTGTGTGTGTGTGTGTGTGTGTGTGTGTGTGTGTGTGGTGTGTGTGTGTGTGTGTGTGTGTGTGTGTGTGTTGTGTGTGTGTGTGTGTGTGTGTGTGTGTGTGTGTGTGTGTGTGTGTGTGTGTGTGTGTGTGTGTGTGTGTGTATGTGTGTGTGTGTGTGTGTGCTTACCTATCTGTACTTACCTATCTGTGCTTGCAGGATCGAGCATTGACTCTTGGATCCCGCCTTTCCAGCTATCGGTTGTTTACAGCAATGACTCCTGTCCCATTTCCCTATCATACCTAGTCTTAAAAGTATGAATAGTATTTGCTTCCACAACCTGTTCCCCAAGTGCATTCCATTTTTCCACTACTCTCACGCTAAAAGAAAACTTCCTAACATCTCTGTGACTCATCTGAGTTTCCAGTTTCCACCCATGGCCCCTCGTTCTGTTATTATTACGTGTGAACATTTCATCTATTTCCACTTTGTCAATTCCCCTGAGTATTTTATATGTCCCTATCATATCTCCTCTCTCCCTTCTTTTCTCTAGTGTCGTAAGGTTCAGTTCCTTCAGTCGCTCTTCATATCCCTTCCCTCGTAACTCTGGGACAAGCCTCGTCGCAAACCTCTGAACCTTCTCCAGTTTCCTTATGTGTTTCTTCAGGTGGGGGCTCCATGATGGCGCGGCATACACTAAGACGGGTCTCACGTATGCAGTGTAAAGCGCCCTAAAAGCCTCCTCATTTAGGTTTCTGAATGAAGTTCTAATTTTCGCCAGTGTAGAGTACGCTGCTGTCGTTATCCTATTTATATGTGCCTCAGGAGTTAGATTAGGTGTCACATCCACTCCCAGATCTCTTTCTCGACTCGTTACAGGTAGGCTGTTCCCCTTCATTGTGTACTGTCCCTTTGGTCTCCTATCACCTGATCCCATTTCCATAACTTTACATTTACTGGTGTTAAACTCCAGTAGCCATTTCCCTGACCATCTCTGAAACCTGTTTAAGTCCTCTTGGAGGATCCTACAATCCTCGTCTGTCACAACTCTTCTCATTAATTTTGCGTCATCTGCAAACATTGACATGTATGACTCCACTCCTGTAAACATGTCATTTACGTAAATTAGAAAGAGGATTGGTCCCAGCACCGATCCTTGAGGTACTCCACTTGTTACTGTTCTCCAGTCCGACTTCTCGCCCCTTACCATTACCCTCTGGCTCCTTCCTGTTAGGTAGTTCTTCACCCATTCTAGGGCCTTTCCGCTTACTCCTGCCTGCCTCTCAAGTTTGTATAGCAGTCTCATGTGCGGTACTGTATCAAAGGCCTTTTGGCAGTCAAGAAAAATGCAGTCTGCCCAGCCTTCTCTGTCCTGCCTTATCCTTGTTACTTTATCATAGAATTCTAAAAGGTTTGTTAGGCATGATTTCCCTGTCCAGAAACCATGTTGGTGCTTGTTTACAAACCCAATGCTCTCCAGGTGCTCAACAAGTCTTAGCCTAATTATTCTTTCAAGTATTTTGCAGGGGATGCTTGTCAATGATACGGGTCTGTAGTTAAGTGCCTCCTCCCTGTCACCTTTCTTGAAAATCGGTACGACATTTGCCTCCTTCCAGCAACTGGGCAATTCTCCCGACATAAGTGACTCATTAAAGATCATTGCCAGAGGCACACTGAGAGCCTGCGCTGCCTCTTTAAGTATCCACGGTGATACTTTGTCTGGTCCAACAGCTTTGTTTGCATCCAGTGTTGTCAACTGTTTCATTACCTCCTCTGCTGTCACCTCTATGTCTGATAGTCTGTCATTTAGGGTAATCGCTTCTAACAATGGGAGCTGCTCAGGCTCGGTTGTGAACACTCCATGGAAATTTGCATTCAGTACCTCGCAGATTTCCTTGTCGCTTTCTGTATATGCCCCTTCTGTTTTCCTCAGTCTTGTCACTTGGTCATTTACCGACATCTTCCTTCTTATATGGCTATGTAGTAATTTAGGTTGCTTTTTCGCTTTGACTGCAATATCATTCTCATAATTTCTTTCCGACATTCGTCTTATGTTAATGTAATCATTCCTAGCTCTGTTACATCTAATCCTGTTGTCCTCTGTCCTTTGTCTTCTGTACTTCCTCCACTCCCTCCTGCTTCTCACCTTTGCTTCCTTACATTGTCTATCAAACCATGGGTTATTATATTCCCTCTGCTTTTTTCCTTTATTGTTGGAATAAATCTCTCTTCAGCCTGTTTGCATTTCAATATGACTTGGTTCATCATACCTTGCACTGTTTTTCCTATAAGCTCTTCCTCCCACTGCACTTCTCCCAGGTATTCCCTTATCCTTCTGTAGTCCCCTTTTCTGTAATCAATTCTCCTTCCCCGTACCTCTTGACCGTTGGTCACAATTTTAAGCTCCATCAGCTTAAGCTCCAGAAACC
>WNGS01011063.1:0-13351 GCA_020271785.1 Procambarus virginalis
TCAATGATGTTACAGGGTCAAGTTACACTGCCTCTCTCTCTCTCAATACTGAAGTAACACTGCCTCTCTCTCTTTCCTCAAACAGTGGTAGAGTAACACTGCCTCTCTCTCTCTCCCCAACATTGGTAGAGCAACACTGCCTCTCTCTCTCTCCCCCAACACTGGTGGAGTAACACTGCCTCTCTCTCTCTCCCCCAACATTGGTAGAGCAACACTGCCTCTCTCTCTCTCCCCCAACACTGCTGGAGTAACACTGCCTCTCTCTCTCTCCCCCACATTGGTAGAGCAACACTGCCTCTCTCTCTCTCCCCAACACTGGTGGAGTAACACTGCCTCTCTCTCCCCCCAACACTGGTGGAATAACACTGCCTCTCTCTCCCCCAACACTGGTGGAGTAACACTGCCTCTCTCTCCCCCCAACACTGTGGAGTAACACTGCCTCTCTCTCTCTCCCCCAACATTGGTAGAGCAACACTGCCTCTCTCTCTCCCCAACACTGGTGGAGTAACACTGCCTCTCTCTCCCCCAACAGTGGTAGAGTAACACTGCCTCTCTCTCTCTCCCCCCCAACACTGGTAGAGTAACACTGCCTCTCTCTCTCTCTCCCCCAACACTGGTGGAGTAACACTGCCTCTCTCTCTCTCCCTCCCCCAACACTGGTAGAGTAACACTGCCTCTCTCTCTCTCTCTCCCCCAACACTGGTAGAGTAACACTGCCTCTCTCTCCCCAACACTGGTGGAGTAACACTGCCTCTCTCTCCCCCAACACTGGTGGAGTAACACTGCCTCTCTCTCCCCCAACAGTGGTAGAGTAACACTGCCTCTCTCTCTCTCCCCCCCAACACTGGTAGAGTAACACTGCCTCTCTCTCTCTCCCCCAACACTGGTGGAGTAACACTGCCTCTCTCTCTCTCCCTCCCCCAACACTGGTAGAGTAACACTGCTCTCTCTCTCTCCCCCAACACTGGTAGAGTAACACTGCCTCTCTCTCCCCAACACTGGTGGAGTAACACTGCCTCTCTCTCCCCCAACACTGGTGGAGTAACATTCCTTCTCTCTCCCCAACACTGGTGGAGTAACACTGACTCTCTCTCTCTCCCCAACACTGGTAGAGCAACACTGCCTCTCTCTCCCCCCAACACTGGTAGAGTAACACTGCCTCTCTCTCCCCAACACTGGTAGAGTAACACTGCCTCTCTCTCCCCTAACACTGGTAGAGTAACACTGCCTCTCTCTCCCCCAACACTGGTGGAGCAACACTGCCTCTCTCTCCCCCAACACTGGTAGAGCAACATTGCCTCTCTCTCCCCCAACACTGGTAGAGCAACACTGCCTCTCTCTCCCCCCAACACTGGTGGAGTAACACTGCTTCTCTCTCTCCCCCAACACTGGTGGAGTAACACTGCCTCTCTCTCCCCCAACACTGGTAGAGCAACACTGCCTCTCTCTCCCCCCAACACTGGTAGAGCAACACTGCCTCTCTCTCCCCCCAACACTGGTGGAGTAACACTGCTTCTCTCTCTCCCCCAACACTGGTAGAGCAACACTGCCTCTCTCTACCCCCAACACTGGTAGAGCAACACTGCCTCTCTCTACCCCCAACACTGGTGGAGTAACACTGCCTCTCTCTTCCCCCAACACTGGTAGAGCAACACTGCCTCTCTCTTCCCCCAACACTGGTGGAGTAACACTGCCTCTCTCTACCCCCAACACTGGTAGAGCAACACTGCCTCTCTCTTCCCCCAACACTGGTGGAGTAACACTGCCTCTCTCTCCCCCAACACTGGTGGAGTAACACTGCCTCTCTCTCCCCCAACACTGGTAGAGCAACATTGCCTCTCTCTTCCCCCAACACTGGTGGAGTAACACTGCCTCTCTCTCCCCCAACACTGGTGGAGTAACACTGCCTCTCTCTCCCCCAACACTGGTGGAGTAACACTGCTTCTCTCTCTCCCCCAACACTGGTGGAGTAACACTGCTTCTCTCTCTCCCCCAACACTGGTGGAGTAACACTGCTTCTCTCTCTCCCCCAACACTGGTGGAGTAACACTGCCTCTCTCTCTCCCCCAACACTGGTGGAGTAACACTGCTTCTCTCTCTCCCCCAACACTGGTGGAGTAACACTGCTTCTCTCTCTCCCCCCAACACTGGTGGAGTAACACTGCTTCTCTCTCTCCCCCAACACTGGTGGAGTAACACTGCTTCTCTCTCTCCCCCAACACTGGTGGAGTAACACTGCCTCTCTCTCCCCCAACACTGGTGGAGTAACACTGCTTCTCTCTACCCCCAACACTGGTGGAGTAACACTGCCTCTCTCTACCCCCAACACTGGTAGAGCAACACTGCCTCTCTCTTCCCCCAACACTGGTGGAGTAACACTGCCTCTCTCTCCCCCAACACTGGTGGAGTAACACTGCCTCTCTCTACCCCCAACACTGGTAGAGCAACACTGCCTCTCTCTTCCCCCAACACTGGTGGAGCAACACTGCCTCTCTCTACCCCCAACACTGGTAGAGCAACACTGCCTCTCTCTCCCCCCAACACTGGTGGAGTAACACTGCCTCTCTCTCTCCTCCAACAGTGGTGGAGTAACACTGCCTCTCTCTCCCCCAACACTGGTGGAGTAACACTGCCTCTCTCTCTCCTCCAACACTGGTGGAGTAACACTGCCTCTCTCTCTCCTCCAACAGTGGTGGAGTAACACTGCCTCTCTCTCTCCTCCAACACTGGTGGAGTAACACTGCTCTCTCTCTCCTCCAACAGTGGTGGAGTAACACTGCCTCTCTCTCTCCCCCAACAGTGGTGGTGCAGGAGTTCGAGGTACGGGTTTACGACGAGTACGTCATCCGGGGCAACACCGCCGTGCTGCGCTGTGTGGTGCCGTCCTTCGTCAGAGACCTGGTCTCCGTCACCGCCTGGGTCCGCGACCACGCCTACCACATCTACCCGTCCGACCATGGTGGTGAGTACCCGTCCAGCCCGTCCAGCAACCACGGGGGGGGGGGTGTGAGTACCCGTCCAACCCGTCCAGAAACCACGGGGGTGAGTACTCGTCCAGCCCGTCCCAGACGTCCTAACTCACCCGTCGCAGACATCCTAACTCACCCGTCACAGACATCCTAACTCACCCGTCACAGACATCCTAACTCACCCGTCACAGACATCCTAACTCACCCGTCACAGACATCCTAATTCACCCGTCACACACATTCGAACAACACACATACCTATTACTAAGTGCAGTTATAAGAACTCTGATCTTCTTAAAGGAGTCACTCATGAAACGGCTCATGTCTCGATAAAAGTCTTAATGGTTTCGCCAGTCTTATTTTTTCTTTCTTTCCTTCTTTTAAGTCTTTTTTCCGTGTATATTACCCTCCTGATTTTTGTATCGTCGGCAAATTTGCAAATATTGCTGCTCAAACCTGAATCCAAATCATTTATATATATCATGAATAACAGAGGTCCCAAGACAGAGCCTTGAGGCACTCCACTTACAACATTTTCCCACTCTGACTTAACCCCATTTATTCTAACTCTATT
Organism: Procambarus virginalis; assembly: GCA_020271785.1. NCBI lineage: Eukaryota > Metazoa > Arthropoda > Malacostraca > Decapoda > Cambaridae > Procambarus > Procambarus virginalis. The sequence continues at coordinate 3,544 of WNGS01011063.1, forward strand.
TCCTTTGGTATAGCCATGTTCTAATCCAACTTAATATAGCACCCCCCAATGCCACGCGTCTCTATCTTTTTAATCAGTCTTTCATGTGGCATTGTATCAAAAGCTTTGCTAAAGTCAAGGTACACAACATCACAAACCTTACCACTATCAACTGCCTCAACTATGCTGGAATAAAATAATAACAAATCTGTTAGTTTAGTAAAACCATGTTGTGATAATTTCTTAATCTATGTTTTTCAAGATGAAGACGATTGGATAAATTTAGAATTAGAAAAGACCTGGATAAATACTGGTTTGATAACAGGATTATTGATTTGTGGAACCAATTACCGCGTAACATAATAGAAGCAGGAACCCTTGGTTGTTTCAAGCGTAGATTAGACATGTATATGAATGAGATTGGGTGGTGTAAATAGGAGCTGCCTCGTATGGGCCAATAGAACTTTTTTGCAGTGACCTACATTCTTATGTTCTTATTAAAGGCCGACAAGCACTAGTAGAATTGAGTTCGTGTTATATTCAACACTCACACCCCCATGTATAATGCTGTACATGGATATCACAAAGGCTTTATCAGACACACTTCTTGTGTAAACTCCGAGCAGACAGCGGGTCTCCATCGTCATATTACTGAATATCCAGTCATTATAGGCCCTTCCAACCTGCCGTGTGAGGACCTGGAGCTGGGCTGATACACGTGGTCTGTTCCGTCTTCACCAGGATTTCCTCATAATTCAAGCAGAGTTTATAATGCTCGGTCAAGTGATTACACGTTCGGGGGATATAAGAGAGGGAGGTTAACTCCCTTCGTGCCAGCAACCAGTGGGTCCTGATTTCTGATTTCGGACCAGTTGGTATCCATACCCGGCCACTCGAGGAGGACCATGGTATCACACAACTGGCTATCAAGCTAGCCAGTTGTGTAGGAAAATAATAACCACTGCAAAATAAACGCTTCATGGGACTAATGAGAATCAAACTCGAAGGTTAGGTCGGTTGTTTAGGTTCGTACGCTTCTGGTTAGGGGAAAAAACATGGTTAAGTCAACGCTTGTCACCTGAGAACACGTCGCAGGAGGAATCTGACCGATCTGACCGCAGGAGGGATCTCACGATAGACTGGGAGAGGTGGAAAATATATTGAGATCAGAGGTGTATTACAGGTACCAACATGGCATACCTGGATGGGGTTCTGGGAGTTCTTCTACTCCCCCAAGCCTGTTCCGAGGCTTGGGGGAACTCGACTTGCGAAAGCTTGGTCCAACAGGCTGTTGCTTGGAGAGGCCCGCAGGCCCACACATATCCACTACAACTCGGTTGGTCCGGCACTTCTTGCAAGAACTTATCTAAATGTTTCTTGATATACGCCCCACATCTGACACTACAGCCCTATACGCCTTTACCCACTAAACAATTGCCCCTACATTTAAAAATCTCAGGAGAAAAAGCTTAGACCAAGCTGTAAAGCTTGGGCCCGGCCTCGGGTACATAAACTTAGCCTCCCGTGTTTGGAGAGATGTAAACTTTCCCCCCCACGAATCTGGCCCAAGCGTCGCCAACTTGGCACAGTTACTCAAAATTGTTCCCCAGCTCTTGTCTTTGATCATAGCACTTCTGGTTGGCCTTCTCGACGTCCCGCCTCTCAAGAGAGTTCGCCAACTCGGAAAAAAAACTCTTCAACAACAGCGAAAACTTATAAAATTAATTTTTTACTCCATAAAAAAAAAATATGTAAAATTCTCGGTCATTAAATGCGATCCTTTGCTGGAATATTTTTAACATGTTGATAATTTATCAGGAAACTTTGGAGGCGCTGATGTTAGCTTTTCACGCTAGAAAAAATTCACTTCTCAGTCAAGTTTCAACTGAAAGTTACACTTACTCTGAGCTTTCGGCGAAAATTTTATATCGCCAAATAAAATTGTCACACAATACAAAAAAAAAAAAAATTGATTCAGAGTCCGTATTTTCTATATTATTAACATATACACCCGACAATATTTATCCTTAATACGTAGAAAAACGGAATTTATTTTCCATTACTTAGCTAAACAAAATTAAAAAATAATTGCCTTAGGGCCAAGTTACTTTAACTGGACGGTAGACCGACGGTTTCGCTTCTTGCAGGTCGCCGTTCAATCCCCGACTGTCCAAGTGGTTGGCCCACCATTCCTTTCCTCCCTACCACCTATCCCAAATCCTTATCCTCATATCCCTTTCAAGTGCTGTACATTCGTAATGGCTTAGTGCTTTCCCCCGATATACTATACGCTGATATATAGACCTGTCTATGCAACAGCAAGTTGTATTGACTATTCATGTCTTTCAACGAGGAAACAAAATGGACAGCAAATATTAAAAGTCTAAAAACAGCCTAGTTGATCCCACTTTTTGGGAAAGATTGAGAAGATTTTAACCTCACAGATACTTGGCTTAGTTGATAAACATGTGTAGATATCTATCGATTACAGGGCATACGCTTCTATTTAGCAACTCTCTAAAATGTGTGGTGGTGTGTTAAACCTTTATTGACCGCTGTGTGTCACGAACTAAATAGCGTTCTGTGTAGAGTAGCCAGCGTTGTGTGCATATAGGATGTGATATAGGAAGCATATAGAATGCATATAGATGCCTTGTTCGTCAGCAGGAAAGTAAACCAGTTTATAGTCAAGTACTTTGTTTAATATTGATTAGGGCAAAGACTGTAGTTATCACGGTACGTCAGATGCTCAGCACTTCAGTGGAACGGAAAGAAACGCAGAATTACGTAAAGCAAATGGTGATATTCCACGTGAGAGTCTACAGGACAGCCACAGTTTCCAGGTTTCTAGTGTAAGATTGGCAGCGTAGATGTTAAAAGGAACTGTGATAACTAACATTGTTTGGCTTCCTTACTTATTTCTCAAGTCACAATCGACTTTAGAATGATCCATGACGGACCGAAACGTCGTCGTCCCTTCACCTTCTAGTGTGTGGTCTGGTCAACATACTTTAGCCACGTTAGCCACGTTATTGCGACTCATCGCCTGCATTTCTCAGTCATTATAGGAGATGGAGGGGGGGGGGGGGTTATAGTGGGTAGGCGTTTAACATTAGGGGACAGGGGGGGGGGTTATACGTCTCACATAAAACCTGTATTAACGTCGGAATCAATCTCACTATGTCACTATGGACCAGTAACCAGTTTCTCGATTTGTAAACCTCTTAAGTGTATTCGACCCCAAGTCGGTAGTACGTTTTCAAGAATTGGTTATAGAGTAGAGTAGAGAGCAAGGGGTAGGGGAGATGAACAAAAAACCACTATTCCCTTCACCAATATATCTACACTTAAACCCTTAAAATAAAAAGGTTATTACTACACTAATGTACATTGATGTCGTTTTCACTCGGGACACCTGGCGCTCACATGCAGTGTTAGACAGCCCCGGTCTTTCCACTACCCAGCATCTCGTCCACTCTTACTGTGAAGCACTGGCGAGTTTACCTTTTACGTGGGCCAGCTCACCGACACAGAATCACTAGGTGCTTATACCAAACTATCGCTCTCCAGCCACACGCTGGCAGAATACTTCAGCCACACGCTGATCGGGGCCACAAAACAACCACTACAGGGGTAGCAAACTGCTGGCAGAATCCTCTAGCGACCGGCTAGCAGCACTTCACAGCAAGCACCTCACTATCGTACGTTTCTCTCTTAAGCCAGTCCCGGGGTACGCCGATCTCTTCCAACAACTATGTAATCTGCAGCTAACTAACTGCTTCAGATCGGCGGCGGCTTACTTAGACATCTTCCAGGACCAAGTTCATAGAACGTGGACTGCCCAAGGTAAACTGCCCTCCTCAGTACAACTGCTTCTACACGTCACCTTTGTGGATATGAAACGTCTCAGTCTATCAGTTAACAGGACGGTACACTGGGAAAACCAGGAGGTAACACTTACGCACTGGGGAGTTGATATTATGCACGTAGCACCACATAGTTGGCGCTGATCTTGACCCACCACCTCACCAGAGGTCATCCACAACGGCCTCTCTGTCTAGCCAAGTCAGGACACCAGGGGCCAGATTCACGCAAGCACTTACGAACGTGTACATCTTTTCTCAATCTTTGGTGGCTTTGTTTCCAATTATTAAACAGTTAATGAGCTCCGAAGCACCAGGAGGCTATTTATAACAATAACAACAGTTGAATGGGAAGTTTTCATGCTTGCAAACTGTTTAATATATGTAACCAAAGCCGTTAAAGATTGAGGAAAGATGTACACGTTCGTAAGTGCTTGCGTAAGTGCTTTCGTGAATCTGGCCCCAGAGCCATTTGCCGTAGTCACGCCACCACCAATAGATGGCGTTGTCTACGTAGCGTCCAATATTAGGGGGGGTTGGAGGGCAGACTCATAAATGGCGTTGGAATTACCAGGCCACACTCAGACGGTGGTGACGAGTCCGTAATTATCATCTGTCCAGTACATATAACACTGTTGTACAAAGTTGAATATTTATCTTGAAAACAATGTATATATTTCGTGACCGAAAGGAATCGTCCGTCGTGTTTATTACGATTTTCCATCCACCTTATATTTTTCTAAACCACCTCAAAAGCCATTTAATTTTTCCTTGAATGACTGTTGCCACCCTTTGATGTCATAATATTTCCATTCTATTTCTTACTCCTCTTAATGATTTTATGAGGTCTGATCTGGTGTGGCCAGCCATTACTGGTGCATCCAGCATTTCCCCAGAGGTTATGCCAAAAGAAAAGGTATTTTGGATGTCCCTAACATGATCATACCAACCAGTCATCATACCTCAGTTTCAAGGTTGATAACCTCTTCCCCCACCCCTAACACTGGCATGACGGGGCAAAAAAAAAAGTTAGAGGAAAACTTCTAATGCAAATTACATTGATGATTCTTGCTAGCTATTCAATTAGTTGGAATTTAAATGTTATACGGTTTTCCCACCATTCAGCAGGTGCTTCAACTCATCAAGATGAGCCACAGTGGCATCCTTCTTAGATAGATTTCAGGAAGGATGCTGTCAAGTCCTCTCCTTGTAATTGGAGACAAGTAATTGGATTGTAATTACCATATTATATATTCTTATATTCCCAATGTACCTTCTTGTATATGAATAAATAAATAAATAAAATAAATAAATAAAGTCAACTGGTACCTTCATCTCGTGAGTGAGAAATACTTCAGGTACACCATAACAGCCTGCTCGAACAGGCTCTCACCATCACCACTAGTCTTTTACTAGTGATAAAATCCATAGCCTATTTTTTGTAAACACCATCCAGTAGGAGATATTAATATCGAGAGAAGTAAAAAAAAATTATAAATATAATATTAATTTCCTATTACAGTAAATGCCCTCCACCGGTAAGAGAATTCTTACAATCTAAGGATTATTCAATACATTCAATGAATATTATACACTGCATTCACAGGATATTATACAATACACTCACTGAATATTATACAGTGGATATTATACAATGACACCAGTATACAATCTCTTCTCCATCTGACTCCTCTACTCCATCAGTGTCTGCTACTCCATCTATCTTCTGCCACATAATATCTTATTTAATTGCGTTGTAATATAATGATTTTTCTTCGACAATTCACATCAGAAATGTGGATGTCACACGAGGGTAAATTTATCGCCTTTCAAACCCGCCAAGCAGCAGCAGCTGGTATGTTTACCTCCCAGCTCCGGCAATCGCAAATTTCTGCTAATCAGAAGTTGTTGGACTCAAGCGCTAACTTGGGAAGTGTTTCCTTGATTCATTAGCTGGAAGGTTGCGTCCGTTCAGGCGTCTCCTGATGTCGTCAGCAATGGCAGTTGCTAACTTTTAAGTCTGCAGCGCAGATGATGACCTCTCTTTATGATCCTGCATAGCTGATGATGCTGTTAAACATGTTATATGTTCGTCTGTATCGAATCGTTGGAGAATGCAATCATTTCCCCTTAACCTCGTAGACAAAAAGGTTTTTCGTGGTGGACGGAACGGTAGGTCAGTCCCTACCAGGGGCTGACCTACCATCCTCTCTCAATGGAGTGGAGCTTTCTCTTCTTGCTTGGTTTTTTCAGGATTCTTTCGGCTAATTCCTCTCTCTCTCTTCCACACTAAATTTCTTCCTCCTCTTCCTTCCACACCGTCCCAATCCGCATTGGTCTTTGGCTCGCATCTCAATACAATTCTTCGTTCCTTTTCACCTCAACCCGATTGTAAATCATCATCTTGGATATTAAAAACTTCGGGAAGCACTTGGGTAAAATTGTGTGTCCGTCACAGGACACTTGAAGGATTGTCAGAAGCACAATCACTCTAGTAGTACCAATCAGCGCCAGAAAAAAAATAACAAAAATATTGAACTAAATGGGTGGATGGGACAGGATTGGTCAAGCGAAGTCTAGGTACCGGAAGTGTTATGACCGTAGGGGATGAAAGTAGCTGAGATATGTTGGGGTATATTCAGTATGAAGTGTGTAGACATATTTTGTTCTGGTAGAACATTGTGTGTGTGTGTTGTCGCTCCGCTTCCAAACGGTTGTGTTTGTTGTGTCGTCTTTCTTGGCTGTGTCTGCTTTTCTGCCTGCCGGCGTCTGCTTGCCTGTCTGCTGCTTGCTTGTCTGCCTGCTTGTCTGCCTGCCTGTGTTTGCTTACTTGGGTCTGTCAGAATATTCTCTATCTCCGGCTTTCACTCGCTCTTTTTGATGTGCACTCACTCACTTCTCAAAATTTATGTATTTCCCCTTCCTCATCTCCTCGCTCTCACTCACACTTCTCCATTCTCACTCCTTTTTCTCCTACAACCCTGCCTCGCCCCGAAAAAACTATTTTTGTTAAATCCTTCATTGAAATAACAATAATGGCATGTGTCTATGAGAAAATATGAATGCAATTTCATGGGATTGAACGCTCATTCCATCTCATTACATCCCTTCAACATCTAATGCATTTAAGATTGGTTTGAACAGCTGAACATCTGTTCAGTCCAACGTAAAAGTGTAACGATTTACAAATTTGTTTGTGGATAAAGTCCTGAAATCTTTTTGTGGATAAAGCCCTGAATTTTTCTTGTAGATAAAGCCCTGAAATCTTTTTGTGGATAAAGCCCTGAATTTTTCTTGTAGATAAAGCCCTGAAATCTTTTTGTGGATAAAGCCCTGAATTTTTCTTGTAGATAAAGCCCTGAAATTTTTGTGGATAAAGCCCTGAAATCTTTTTGTGGATAAAGCCCTGAATTTTTTCTTGTAGATAAAGGCCTGGAATCAAATGAGACCTAAACATAATTAAAAAAAAAGGGGTGACTAGAAAGGCTTAGCTTGATAAATGGATCTGTTGAGACCCGCGGCTGATGTGAGTCGCGTTTGAGAATACGGCTGATGGGGAGGCTGGGAACTACCTTAAGGCGAGGGCTCCATGATTGAATATCTAGTTTACGAGCTTAGTACTCTTGAGTCCGACAGTCTAGCGAGAGACCAGAGGGAGCTAGAGAACCAAACCGGAGGGCTGGGCCTCTGTGGTCATAGAAAAACTCCAGCATCGTAAAAACAAAAATAACAATAAACTAAAAAAAACGAAAAGACATTAAAAATGCATAAACCAAATTAAAAAAAACGGCGAAAAGGCATAACAAAAGCAAAAAAACGACGAAAGGCATAAACAAAAACCAAAAACGCGAAAAGGCATAAACAAAAAAAAAAAACGGCGAAAAGGCATAAAAAAAGTAAAAAACGGCGAAAAGGCATAAACAAAAGTAAAAAAACGGCGAAAAGGCATAAACAAAAGCACTGAATTCTCAAATGACCCAGAAATATAGAGGTAAGTAATAGGAATTATAGGAACAAACACTAAGAAATGGGAGAATACAGATGGAAAATAGGAAAGATATTGCCTAGGGAAGCAGATGGAGAGGAGAGTGGCGAGAGTGAGGAGAGGAGGGACGAGACGAGAGGAGAGAGAGAGGAGGGGAGGAGGGAGACGAGAGAGGAGAGAGGCAGATGAGAGAGAGAGGGAGAGAACGACGAGAGAGAGAGAGAGGAGAACTAGGCAGCAGGAGTGCAAGTCCTAATACTTTCCACCAGTTGACTAATGACTGGAGCTGGACTGATTACCTCTCTTGGTGATTAGTCTCAAACTTCTTATTATAGGTCAGAGTTTGCCTAGGTCATTCCTTCCATTCTGGTCTACATCTGTCCTCTCTCTCCTCTCTGTCGCTTTCTTGTCTCTCTTTGTCTCTGTCTACCTTTTTCTTTCCTGTAATCCTCTTTGTCTCTTTCTGTCTCTACTTTGTCTCTCGGGCCGATGCGTCGCAAACATATTATCCCGACATGCAGAATACTCAGGAGACAGCGATGAAACCAACACAGGAATGCTGAGACAGAGCAGCATAGACGAGAGAACAGGTCTGGGAGGGGAAGCCAGACACGCAGACGGGCATCAGGGATGGACGGACCCACCTCATGGACAGACCAGACCAGTAATACAGGGTCGAAGTTAGATAAGTGGCACAAAAATATCTAACATTGTCTACCTCTAATCCTGGTTATAAAGATCAGAAACGACAAGTAAGGGTCGGGAGTCATTGCGAGAGGGCAACCGACTGTTGGAATGGTTGGGCCCAGGAGCTGAAACCCGCTGCGCTACACTATGCTGGGTAAGAAACAAACACTTTCACATACATATATACACAACTTAGCAATTACCCCGGAGGTAAAATTTTCCATACATTACAGACTATCGTCGCTACCACGAACAAAACACGCGAACTATGAATAGTTGCATACATGAAAAAAAATAAACCAGCACAAATAAACCCCTCAATATGCAAAGCACCTTACACCTTATCTTGAAAAGAACGGGATCCGGGAGCTCAGTTCGATCCGGCAAACATTATCTAAGGAAAAAATAAAAATTCTGGGGCAAAAAAAAAAAAAAAATTGCTTGGAGGTACCCTGACGGAAGGAGGAAGTCACTTGCAACCCGACGGCAGATGGTGGTAGTGGTGGTGGTAGTAGCTTGTTGTTGAAGACCTCCTCATTATTACCAGATAAAATCTGGACCCTGGAAAGGGGAAAAATGTTGTTGCTTGGAATTTGTATGTTGGAGGAGGGCTGTGTGTTGGGGGAAGGATGGGGGGGGGGGGGGGGGAGGTAGGGGGGGAGTAGGGGTTGGTGTGTTTGGGGGGGGGGAGAGGGGCGAGGGAGTTGTGGTTGGGGGGGGTGAAGCGAGGGAGTGGAGTGAGGGGGATGAGGGGGGCTGTGTATGTGGGGGCTAGGGGGGGCTATGTGGGAGGGGGTGCTGTGGTGTGGGTGGGGGGGGGGGCGAGGGGGTGCTGTGTGAGGGGGGAGGGGCTAGGAGGGAGCATTTGTAATCCCACCTTGGGCATTTGTGCATGGTTCTCATATCTGCCCAACCTCCACCCTCTTTCCTTCCCTTATAGTGAAGTCCATTCCCTTCAGTCTGTCTCATAGCCTCGCAGTCCCCTTAGCTACAGGATCGGAGGCGTTAATGCATAATGTTTGGACCTTTTCGAGTTTATGTTTAGCTTTCCTTTAGGAAGGGGGTTCCTGGTCCGGGGCAGAGTAATCAATATTAGGTCCTAACAACATATATACACCAATGAGAAGAGATCATGGTGGTCCAAGTTGCTGAAGGATACCGAACGTTCGCCAGTATGACATTCGCAGCGTATTTCACACTGACGACCGTCCGGTTTAAAGAAACTGGGGAACAGTCTTCCTTAGTTCGGCTGTTGTGTACTTCTGGTGATAGACCTCCACTATCAGTCAACCTC